>PVKA01010500.1:18696-64303 GCA_004027165.1 Ctenomys sociabilis
TATTGAATCTTTGATATAATTCAGCTATAAAAAAACCTGTAAATATAATTTCATGTATGCACCTTGTACAGTACCAAAACGTTATGAAAACAGTTTGCAATGTATTAATTCATCAACTCTGTATGGTTAAGGTGTCTTGAAACTGTCTGATTGACATTTGTATTTTAATAAAATAAAAATAAATGGAAAAAAAAACAAAAACTAAATCTATTCATTATAAAAACCCAGAAGAAAATAGATATAAAAGACCCCATCTCAATCTGATAAAAGCTATTCGTAGGAAGTCTTTTGTCAATAGCATATGAAATAAGGACAGACTGAGATTTTCTTCTAAAAACAGAAACAAGGAAAAAATGTTTATTATCACTACATCTGTCCAATATAGTCAACTTAATACAAAGCACCCTGGTAAGAGGAAGGAATGAAAGAGATCTGAATAAGAAATGAACAAGTCAATAATTATTCATAAATACATGAGCTTTTGTTTAGATGAATCTAAAATTCCCACCAAAATAGTCATAGAAGAAACAACTTCAGTAAGGTAGTAGGGTACAAAATCATCATACAAGAATCAAAAGTTTTTCTATGTACCAAGGAACTCATCAAGAAAAATACTACGACAGTAACACCATTCAAAGTAGCTATAAGAAAAACTAAGCACTTAGGGATTATCTTAATTTATGTAAAAGTGAAATTCCTCTCTATAACAAAGGCCTACAGCTCTGCCAAGAAGATTATCAGAAAATGAAGACATCTGCTTCTCTGATGAGGCAGAACCAAAATTGCCAATAGCCATGTTGCCAAAACTAGCATACAGATTTAATGCAAGACCAATAAAATGCCAACTTTCTTCACAGAACTAGAGAAAAAAAATCCCAAAACTCACGGGGAATCAAAGGAGATAGCAAAATGAATTCTGAGCAATAGGAATAAATCAGAAGGCCAAACTTCAGGTTATACTTCAAAGCTACAGTGATTAAAAATTGGCACAAAATCAGACAGGTGCAGGGCTGGAGGCGTAGCTCAGAAGTTTAAGTGCCTTCCTGGCAAGCCAAGGTACCGAGTTCAATTCCAGGTACAACAAATAAAGAAAACTGCAAAAGATTTTTTTCTGCTGTTTTTGAAGCAAACATATGGGGCCGGGGAGATGGCTCAATGGAATAAGCACTTCCTTGGCAAGCGCAAGGGCCTGCGTTCAACCCCTGGTTCTGCCAAAAAAAAAAAAAAGAAAAAAAAAGAAAATCAGCCATGTGCATCAATGAAATAGAATAGAACAGTGGTATGAACCTAGGGGAAGCAACATGGGAAGCTGACAGAACCCTCAACACACAGACCAAGTTGCCCAGCAGCTAAAGATGGCAAAATATCATCTGTTTTGTGTTTCTAAACTAAAACCTCAGTATTCAGGTTAAATTGGAGTTTCAACACTTTAAGACAGCTAAGTGGGCAGTGATGCAGCGTGTGCACTAATGCCTAAAAGGTTCACCACCATTAATGCAGCAGATGCTGAAACAAGCTTCAGCACATTCAGGCATCTGCTTTTTAGCAGATGTGCCAGAAACATGCTGGAGGAGATTTATAACAGAGTGCTAGGAAACCTGGCTATCCACATACAGAAGATGACCCCCACATGTACCACTGGATACTAAAATACAAGAAAGATGATTCAAAGTTCTATTACAATGTCGACACTTATTCTGCTGGAGGACAAAAATAAGCAAAATTCTTGAAGACATAGACATAGCCAAGGACTTTTGGAGTAGAAATCTAATTGCAGAAGAAATAGTATTAAGAATTGATAAATTGGATTCTCTCAAATTGAAAAACCTCTTAACAGCAAATGAAACAAAGAGGAGAATGGGAGTATGTTTTGCCAGATGCTTCTCAGAGCAATATCTAGAATACAAACAGAACTCAAGCAAATTAGATCCAAAAACATAAAAGCCCAATCAAAGACTGGGCCACTGAAGTGATTAGACACTCTACACAAGAACTACAAATGGCCACTAAATCCGAGAAAAGGTGTTAGACATGTTCGGCCATTCAAGAAGTGTAAATTAAAACAGTCATTCCATTTTACTCTAGAAAGAATAGATGGCATCAAAAAAATCAAATAATAATAAATGCTGGTGAGGCTGCATAGAAAAATGATCACTTCCTCGTTGCTGAACTCAGGCCCTTGTGCTTGCCAGAGAAGCACTTATTCCACTGAGCCATCTCCCCAGCCACTTCCTCGTTGTTGGTAAAAAAAAAAAAAAAAAAAAAAATACACCACTCAGTCATGAGAGGACTCAGCACTGCAAAGCCTGAAAAAACTGAAAAATAGAAATTGTACTTCAGCTCGGTGTGCCTCTTCCAGACATCTCTCCCAAAGGCTTAAATCATCATATTACTGTGATACATGCATACCATGTGTCGTATAAAATAGCACAGCTCAAAAGGGCTAAATCTGGAGACTGCACTGTATGTCCTTCAACAGATGAAAAAATAAAGAAAATACACTTACATGCAATGAAATACTTCTTTGCCTTCAAGAAGGATACATTGGAGTAACTTATAGGAATTCGTACACCTTGACAAAATATTACAGAGTGAAATAAATCAGAAAACGGAGCTTACATATCTCAAGGTTTCTCTTCCCTGAGAAGCCCAAGATATGAAGAACTTAAAAGAGTAAATCAAAGATAATACGGAATAATGCTTTTCCTTGTTTACAAATGAAGAGGGAGCCAAGATATAGATGGGAAGGGGAAGTGAAAAACTTTAAAGAAATTTTAAGTACAGGCTACATACACTACATGTACATTATATTTGTGTGCAAAATCCCTACAGTGAACATAATCATTATGAGCTAAAAATATGGACTAATAAAAAAGTCTGAAAACTAAAAAGGATTTGATCCTTTTTAAGTGTCGGAAGAGAGTGACACTAATGTCCTAATATGGTTTAGCGTGTACAATTAAAGAGGAAAATAATAAAGCACTGTTATCTATTTTAGAAAAACATTTCAATTATACACACTTTTAAAGTAACATTAACATACATACTTTAATGACTCAAATATGCATATTCAACACAATTTTCTGGATACATAGGAAGTATCTGAATTCATTTGTATATGTTAGGTGCGAGTTGATTGCCAGAATTGTTCATGGGCTGGGGTAGGAAGTAGAGAAATGGACAAAACAACTACAGACATAGTTTGCAATTATGGTAAATACCATAATGTAAAATAACATTGTGCTACAAAAGGAAAGAGAGAACTCTAAAAAAGTGCTAGCAGGTACAGTTGCCCCTTATGATAGGGCATTCTAAAATACAAAATTGTGGTGCCAGCCAGATGGCTCCACGGACTAAAGCACCTACTTAGGCAGATGCACAGACCAGGGTTTGATCCCTAGTGTGCTGTGCCAGCCTCACCTCTGGGGTCCTCTTAGATGCCCATTGAGATTAGGCATAGTGGTGCACACTTGTAATCCCAGCACTTAGGAGGCTGCAAACAGGAGAATGACTCCGAGTCTGATCTACATACTGAGATCCTGTGGACCCTGTACTAACTACGTAAAAAATATAAATAAATATAACATTGTGAAATGAGGGGTACAGAACACAAGGTTCAAGATGAGACTGAAATGTATGGTGAACATACAAAATTCTTACAGTAGAGGATACACTGCCATTAATGCCATTCACAATGTTACCCACATTTCAAACACACTCATCCTATCATTTTTGCTACTTTTTGAAACAGTTCAAAATATGATTCCACTGCTAAATGCCCCTGGATGAAAAGGAGGCTGGGGGAAACCACAGTGGGTGCCCACATTCACCTGGTCACCAGATCCAGCACCACAGAATTTCTTGCTCTTCCTCAAAGTTAAAATGACCATGAAAGGTACACATTTCACACTGGTTCAGGACATTCAAGGCCTCCATGCAGTGCAACTAAAGACACTCATGGCAAAGAACTTTCCAGAACTGCTTCAGAGAAGGGTAAGAACAACGGGATGACTGTCTTCATTGTGCAAGGACTATGATACTCTGCGGGGAATTAGAGGCAGTGTGCCTTTTACTCCATCATATGCTCTTTTTAAACTTTTAACATCCATCATACAGTCACCATACCTTGGATGTCAGTGGATAAACAGGATCTTGGCAAGCTCATTACTGCATGATGGGTAGGACACCTACAACTTATAAAGGATAATGCATTCAATTCACATTGAATATTGCTGTAATCATCTTAGAAGGAGTGACAGAGGCAGGTGTGTACTTTTTCCATTAGTAAGTTTCAAGAATTCATTAAGACACCCAACTTGGCGTCTATAAATTGGTATTCTTGGACTTTGACCATGGAAATATTGGTTTATCTTTTCAAAAGTTATTTTAATTAAATACCAAGCTGTGGAAACTTTTCCTAGTACAATACATCAATGTTCATTCTTTGTAAGGAAGAAACATAAATGTGTTACATCAATAATTACTAAGCCAAATATGATTCTAATATCCATGTTCCAATCATAACTAAAATTATATCATCAATGTTAAAATTTAAGTAGTGAAAATAAAAATATAGTGTTTTTATACGCATATGTATATATAAGTATGGTGTTATACATAATAAAGATGTAATAGACGGTATACTAACTGGAACTTATTACTGCTATAGGCATTTATGGATTAAATCCTACGAAGATGAATTCTAGCTATATTTTCTTTAGAAAGCATTTTTTAAATGTATTACTACTACAATTTAATTTGGGCTATGGAAGTTACGTTATCACACTGATAGACCATGGCTTCATATATAAATTCAAAATTTTATAGAATATTATACTCCAGAAAATAAAAATTTAAACTATTACAGAAAAAAATGGGTGAGTATGAAAGAGAATATGAAAATAGAACAGAATAAGGGAAACAACTGCAACATACCACAAAATATAAAAGAGCAAAAAAATAAATGTTCATATGTTATCTGGGAGTGATAAACACGTATTTATTTTCAGATTGAATTATGTATTTCCAAATCTCACTTCTCAGGAGATAAAAGTAGAGTATATAAGTGTTATGTTTTGAACATAATAAACAAATTTATATAAATTATCTAAATACTACTTTCCCTTCAAAATGTTGCATAACTGTATATGAATGTATCATATTGAAAATAATTTGAAATCCTTTAAAATTTAGTTCAATACAAAGAGAAGCTGGCTTACCCATGTTTATCTCTACTACATAATCCATACATTATTTGGGAAGTGGATATAGAGAACATTTAATACTACACTAAATTAATAATGGAGGCACCACAAACCAATGAAGTCTACATATGAACAGCCCCATACCGTTTCAAATGCAAATGAAGCATCATAAAGTTGTTGCTGAGGTTGCATTTGCACAAGCTATAACTTTACTTTACAGATGCAAAAATCCAATTTCAAATACATAATTATTATTACAGTGATAATGTGTTTTTCTCAACACCTAAACAAACAACTGAACCCCTTGAGACCAGTGCCCCAGACAGTCACACTCCATTGGTTCTATCTTTCTGAGAAATGCAAGTCGTGAAGCTTACCAAAGGGGAAGGCTGTAATTAGCAGTCTTCCAACCCAGTGGAGTACTGCTTCTTCTGCATAGCTGGATAATCTATTTGCCAATTATTCATAAAGGATGCTTTAATAACACTTTACATATTCTAATCCTGGAGGAAACTGAAGAAATTTTCATGGTAATAGATAACTTTCAGGACAGTAAGCTTCAATATAAGCAGTTCTAAATCAACATCCAATTTCACACTCAAGTTGTATTTTTTAGTTTGAAATTACAGTATCAGTACTTCTCAAGGTCAATCTAAACCGTAATTCCTGTGTAATTACATGCCAAGACTACAGTAATTATATGCTCAGTATCTAACTTGAAGTAGAAGTACTAAAACCGTAGTTGAAATATGATTTTCTGCACCACATGTTGGCAGCTGTTCACACCAAACTGCATGCAGTACTCTACAGTTTCTGAGATACCTACAGATATTCTGAGAAATTTTATGTCACATACATAAGCCTTGTAAAATAAAATGATTTGGGGCATGCAAGTAATTTGATTTCTTTTTTCATTGTATCAACTTCTCTAAATTTTGGAAATACATTCATAAACAAGTTATGTTTCAAGAATTAAAAATATGTAAAAGACTCAGTCCACAAATTCATAAATTACATAAAAGTATTTACTCTAAAAAAATATTTCAAGGGGCTGCCTGATAGCTCAGCAGACTAAAACACCTGCTTAGGCAGAATGCAGGGACCAAGGTCAAATCCCTGAAATGCCGTGCCCCTCTGCCCCCCAAGGTTCTGAGACTACGGCTGATACTGGGCATGGTGGCGCATGCCTGTAATCCCAGCACTTGGGAGGCTGAAAACAGGAGAATCACCATGAGTCCAATCTAGTAGTGAGATCCTGGACACTTTGTAGACCCTTCCCTAAAAATAAAAAAATTAAAAAAATTAATCGCTTGTAAGAAAAAGTATTTTCTAGTACAAGCCTTAGAGAAAATAATTATCGACTTCATCTTTTAAGTAGCTGTGTAAAACTCAAATTTATTCTGCCTTGTTTGTAAAACACTACCATATAAAAATGCTTTTCTTATTCTCTAGAAATATCATCTTATTTGAGAAATAATAATGTTTATATAAATCTTATTGAAAAATGTGCCTTATATAAATGTTCTTCTCAATTACTACTAGAATAATCATCAGAGAAAATATCCACATTTTATCTTTGCGATTATATATCCAAGGTTGTTAGGCCTGGTGAATCCTTATTATTTTCTTTATAGCTTCTTCCTCTCTCTCTCTCTCTTTCTCTCTCTTGCTATGCTCTGGCCAACTCCCAAGCCAATTAAAAGGTGAGAAGCTAACTTCAGAAGAGCAAACAACTGCTAAAACATGATAAATAATTGAAAATAATGTATTACATATCTATTCAATTTATTAAAAAACATAAAGTATAAAAGATCACAGGACATATGACAATTTGAAATGTACTTTTTAAACTCAATTTTAAGTCGAGTCCAAGTATGAATTATCCATAGTAATGGAACATGATTTCACTTCCACACTTTATCACTTCAGTTTATTTATTTGAGCTACTCTGAATTTTAAATTTTTAGTACATGACCCACATTTTGTCATACACTGCGAAGAAAACTATCCATTTACTGACAGAATTTTTATTTTTTGATTTGGACAGGCATACATATACTCGTTTTAATTCTCCAAACAACGTTAAACATCACTTCTCCTACTTTCACAAGTGTCACCGGTGATCAAAGAGGTGAAAGTCCTGGATATGAGTTCCACTTACTGGGCATCTATCACTATGGAAATCCACAGGGAAAGAGCTGTGTAAAAATGGCTGCCAAGCTGACATTCGGTCCATGAGGGAACCTGCTACAGTACCCCCCAGTGCTTGGAAATTCATTACCAAAATGTAGTAATCATCTTGTAGAACTAGAAGCAGATTGCACACATTACCTCCTGCAGATGGAAGAGGGAAGAACTACCAGTAAAGGGGTAATGATGGTCAGGGGAAATTGAATTTTCATGGCACTTATCTTCTGTGTCATTCTATTTGCATGAGAACAATGTGAGCCACAGACATTATGGGACCCTAATGAGAACAAGAGCTTCTCCCATTGCACAGAAGCTAAGATGGGTATTGATGAAACCAATCTATCAGTGGGATTTTTAGAGGCAAAACAGTCCTTGCCTCACTCGCAATCCATGTGGGTGGGCCTTCTGTCTAAGAAGAGAAGAAATTAAGACTGATGACTTGTGAGAGTTCGAAGCACACCAGCCTCTCTGACAGCCAGCCCTTAATGATAACGTACTACTGCTTTCCTTAAAGAGCTTCATGTCTTATTCAGGGTAAATGGTGAAAATGTGGCATTTTAGAGCCCATGATGTGTTTTTCTATTGATGCTGTCAGGGTGACCAGCCACTAAAGGAAGAACTGTGCGTCAGTTCTCATTTTCTTCAGTGATTCATCACACAGCAGCAGTTCATGCATGCAGTAGCAGAAGTGGAATAAATAACTTAACAGTTCCACACTGAGCATTCACGTATTTTATGAAGCTGCCACCAGTCCTTGGGGCAATTCAGTATGCTGGAAGATAAACCCTTCTGTAGGGTTCTCTTAGCACATACTTTTAATTATAAGCTAATGCCTACTACAAGTGTTTACTCTCAAAATATGAAAAACATCTCTTGAGCTACAAAAGGTAAAGATGCAATTCATCCCCTGGACTTATACACTGTGTTATGAGTAACCTGGTCATAATATTCATTACTAATGTCTTCAATTCATAAACCACTTTTCCTCCAAAGAATTTAACTATCTCTTATACTATCCCCAATTAGAGATATTAACTCACACCTCAGATGGCGAGCTGTCCATTTTTCAGACACTGGATTATATTAGTGCCAAGTGGGTAGTTCTCTGAATTACAGCTACTTAAGCACAAGTATCAGTCTTCAAACATCAATAGCAGGGATTGTTTACACAAAGGCTGCACTGACCAATGTACTCACTAGTAAAAGTTCTAAGAGCCACTTTCGGTTACCAGCGGGCTCTAATCAGCACGAGAGCATACCAGGATCTGGCTTGTGCCCACCCTATGCACTGCACATTCCCAAGGTAACTGTCCTCCAAAGTGTTCACTGTTAATCTTTTTCATTTAGGTATTCAGGAGAACAGAACTAAATTATATGTTCATTAACCGTGTTTTGCACATGCAATGAAAACTGAATGAAGATAAACCTCTTATTTTATACTTTTCTCCTCTTTCTTTTTAATACAACAACTGCAAAGTGAAGCCTAGAGCTAATGTGAGGAGAATCAGAAGCATACTTCTGGACTGCTACTACAAAATCTTATTGCATGTCCTTCACACCACCCAAGACAATTTTAGTAGATATGTATGCACTGAAATATATCAAAGTAGCAATATTTGCCTTCAGAATCAAAGATAAACTGTAGTACAGGAGTAAATTGTGTTCCAAATGTTTAGTATTTTCTTTGGGAAACAAAATGATTTGTCTTATTAACAGTAGTTCCCTTTAATGTACACTGTAGTAAAGCAAGGTTGGTCAATAAATTCACTATCAATATGCTGTGAAATATGGATATAAATCTTCTTTACTGTTACCAATTGCTGAGTCCCCAGACCAAGGACTTCACTGGCCTGTGGATTATTTTATCCTTTTCAATAGAAGAAGAGCAGATGTATAAAGAACAGCTGTGCTCTTACACAGGAGAAAAAAAATAAATTGTCCAAGTATAAACCTGTTATCTGATTTCTCCTCTTGGAAAATCAACCTCGCAATTAGAATCATTAACTGTCATAATAAAATAATAAAAGAAATGAATGCAGGACAGTTACATTAAATATAGTTTACACAGAAAATACTAAATTAATTTTTAATTTTTTCAATGTTTGAATTATGTGCTGTACTAACATATTTTAGGATGACATATTATGTACTATATTTAAAAGGATATATATATTTTTAAGTATGTAATCTCCTGGTCAAAAAATTGGAAGAAAACATCATTTGACTATTTGGTATTAGTGATATAAATTAATATGTCAAATAATCATAAGAAAGGTATTAGGTATTTGCCATATCAAAATGATTTAAGCAGTCAGACAACACAATTAGCAATATTCAACTGTGCTGCAAAATCGTAATACAGTCTTAATATAATAGATACTAAAGGACTTCACCGAAGCATTTTTTTTAAATGTTGGAGTGGGACTGCTGCATTTATATTTGTAATAAGTTCCCAACGGACATTTCAAGGTGCTGCAGTATCAACTTTGGAAAACACTGCAACAGAAGAAAGCATACAGATAATTTCAATGAAAATAATTCTAGTTAAAATGAATTTTAATAGCTTAATGCTTCTGATTTTTTTTTTTTTTTGGCAGAACCGGGGATTGAACTTAGACCCTTACACTTGCCAGGCAATGCTTCTGATTTTTAATGATCATATATAAAGCGATAATGAGCACAAGCAAAACTTCATGAAAATTAAATGAGATGCTATTTTTATTTATTTCACTTTAATAAAATCCCTGAAATATCACAGGAGCTTAACAATGTTATGAATTTACTCCCTGCTGTGAGCAGCTGAGAGAGTAATAACTACCAAAATGCAGGATAGATTTCATGAAATGGGAAGAAACTGTTCAAAAGCAAGAGAAACTGGACAGGGAAAGGACAGAAGAAGAAAGGGGAGAGAAAAAAGATACAATAGTTAAAACAGTTAAACTACCAGTTTCTCTTACTTCACTCAAAAAGAAAGGTTTAGGCTAATATTATTTGGACAATTTTTCCCCTCCCCTATTTGGACAATTTTTAATGCCCATATCTTGTACTCTGATTAATGATGTTGAAGACAACCATGTGCAACATATTAATTATTGTTACTCTCCTATTATTCAGTTTTGAACATTTGTTTTATATATTTTCCTTAAAATAAAAAGGCTTTATATCATTTAACTGTAGAAATATTGTTTAATTCTTCATAGCAATCTACAAGAAATAAAAAAATACTCAGTTTTAAATGACTGCTAAATGGACAAATGGTTATACTAATGCTTTCTAAAAATCATAGTTTCATTAGTACACTCACCTCTCAATCAAGAGGTGAATGTAGATCGAACTGATATTAGAGGGTCAATTAAGTTGGCATTAATATCAATTTAATTGTAGAAAGTAGGTAAAATAATTTGTGTGCATCAATATACTATCTCTTATACACATATATAAATGAAATCAGATCTATATTCCCAACCCATGTTTACATCTGTATCAGTCGGTCTCGGACTAAAATTCAGTGTACAAACTATTTTGTTTCCCAATCTTGGAGGATGCACAATTAATGCCAATATTGAAAAAAAAAAAAAGAAGAAGAAGCAAAAGAAGGAGGAGGAGGAGAAATAACTAAAATATTTTTATTTGATATTGTTTACCTTCTCATGTCAAGGCTATGATTCCTAAAATTAAAAGAATTAAGTAAAAATATGTGATAAATACTATACTAAGATTTAGGTTCATTCATTTGTTACTAGGGCTATTGAAATATTTTGGTAAACTGAAATTAATCAGGAAACTTCTGAGATTTTTAAGAAAATTGGCAGTAAAAACCATTCAGTTTGATGTTGCTATGAGCTAATGGTATTGAGCCCTTACAATGATTCTGGCTAACATTTGAAAACTAGAGTAGGCTGCCGTCTAGAGTGCACGCAAGCTAATCAGCAAGTGTACTCCAGGTGATGACAGCGAGACTTCACTACAAGGATCAACTAAAGCAACAGTTAAAACTGACATTGGCAGGTTGTACTAATACCTGGCTTAAAGGAAGAAGAGCAGCGACATGAAGACAAGAAATCTGGGAGTTCAGTTTGATAAATGTATAGATAAAGAACTTTAGAGAGAAGGAAAAGAAAATTCAAGTGAGCAAAGTGTTATTTGGGCAGACTTCAAAAAAGGGGTCTGGAACAGAGATAGGCATCTGCATGCTCTAGAGAAATAATATCAAAAAAGCAATGACTGCCAGTAAAAACTCCTGAGAAAGAAGAAGGAAAGGTGCTATAATTTTAACAATTAAATTGCAACAGGATGAGCTGTCACCAAGACAGAAAGGATCCAGACAGTAGAAAAAAAAAAAAAAAAAAAAACAAGGAATTTCTAGGCCACAGAGGGTCAAGGAAACAAGTTTTATAGTGAAGGACATGATGAACATTTAATAACTTCAAAACCTTTTGACAAGTAAAGGCAAGAACAAAGATGTGCAAAAAAAGAAATTAACAGCATTAGGATGATTAGTGCTTTCCCCAAGCTGTTTTGGTGGAGTAACTAGACATGGATGGGTACAGATCATAGTAGACGTTTTAGTTCTCTACTGAACAATTAAATGTGTGTTAGCTGTCTATTGCTGTTGTAATACAGTACCTCCACCTAAAATTTAAAGAGGACAAACTTACTACAGGAATGAGTGGAACTCTGCAAGACTCTCACTAGACTAGAATCACAGTGTTGGCAGGTTCCTGTACGCTCAACGAACTGAGCCACGTCTCTCCACACATTAGGAGAGAAAGGCTTCCTCGTCTGTCTCTTTCTTCAAAAATTAAGGGTCATGTGATGCCTTAGAGCATTCCAGGTAATCTCCCTATGCTGCAGTCAATATCTTCAAATTTCCTTCCTATATCCATACTGCTGTGCATTTTCACATTAGTAGGTGGCATATTTGAGAGCCATAATCTTGCCTGCTGTCCCATTTATCAAGCACTGACAGCACACGGGGTAATCTCCCTAATTTCCCCACACATAAGTATTTTGAAGCATAATTGGAGGGACACTTCGCTAGGTACGCCTTTCCCTAGCTATGCCACTTCTCTGTGCATATTGTTTCTTGATATTTTTATATTCATACTAAAGTTCATCTAAAAATAATATAAGATACTATAAATTGTGCAATGCCTCAACTGAAAATTTATTAGGAAATTATCAGTATAGAATATGATCTAATAAAATATTTGTTTGATGATATTTTCTTATGTAGTAAGACAATGTTTTGCTGCTTTCTGATATCAGAAGGGAAATCAAGCAGATAATAAGGTAAACTTGTTCTATATTGCTTATGTTGACAAAACCAAATGATGAATGAACATTATGAGAGGTTTGTACATAATAAATCATATCTTTATACATGTAAGACACATATGTGTAATAATAATTAATGCTCTTAATGGAATGAAAATATAAAAGACTACTTACAAGTGATTACCATCAAGTAGAGTGAAGGGAAAAGTTATCATCACACTAGAAGACAGGAGGTGAAAGAGTCACTCTGAGGAGAAGGCTGGGCAGACCCATATCACATTGCTGCCAGTACATAGTATATAGAATTAGTCTAGATTTCGTCACATACTGTAATAACAGATAGCTGATGTTTTATGTGCTACTGTAGTCTATGAAATCTTCCAGAGGCAAAGAATCATTTTCATCAATCATTTTAGTAGTGCAACACTTTTGTCTGTTTTGGCATTTCCTCATTATTTCAATGTTATAGTAGACTAAGAAACCAACTGTGACCAAAAGAAACATATTTTTCTAGTCTCCACTGCTCCAAAATTCATAAAGACAAGTTAAAGGTCAGAAGCTACATTAGAGCTCAATTTGGTGGCGCTGTCACAATAATAACTGCACACCATGATCTTTCTCTCAGACTATACAGAATGTTAGGGAAGAAAAAATCAAATTCTCCAAATGAATTAATAAACCTGATTTGCTCACAAAATATGTTCCTCTCATAAAATGCAGTTTATGCAGATAAAATCTATACAACTGACTAGTAAAATCCTGAAGGAATTCAATGAAAATATGACAAATAAATAATTAAACTCTTAATCAACACCCTTCCTACCAAAACAAACAAACAAAACAATTAGGCTTCATCATTGCAGAATTCCCCCAAAGTTCTGAATGAGACTTCACAAATCTACTTATCCATTCTTTCAAAAAAGTAAAACAAGAAAGTATTTCAAACATATTTAACAGAGCAATATTATAGTGATACAAACTTGTTATAGACATAATAAAAAATGAACATTAAAGATCAATATTCCCTTTGAATTTATTTATTTTGGGGGATGGAACTAGGGATTGAACTCAGGCCCCTGTGCTTGCCAGGAAAGCACTTATCCCACTGAGACATCTCCCCGGCTCCTCCTTTTAATTTAAATACAAAAATCCTCAACAAAACACTAATAATCAGAATTTAGGAACGTACAAAAAAATATTACTATTAAGTAGTGTTTGTTCCAGGAATCCTAAGGGTTTGAAGGAGTTGTTTTGTTTTCTTTAACAAATAAATGTCAATGAATCTAGCATATCAGTTACAAGAAGGAACAATAACTACATGATGATTCAAAAGAAGGGACAGAAAAAAGGCATCTGACGAGATACACCTTTTCATGTTAAAACAACTCAAAAACATAAGAGAGAGTAAGGAACTTCTGAATCTGATGAAACCATCTCAATAAGTCATCCAATTAATATCAAAGTTAATGCAAAAACTGTTTACTTGAAACTGGTTACTTCGTAAAACTGGCCACTTTCTACCAAGACAAGATGTCTGCTCTTCCTGCTTTCACGGAACACAATACTTCAAATTCTAGCTGTAAAATTAAGTCAAATGAACTAAAAGTCACATGGGATAGAAGCAGAACTACCTCATCACTCAGAGGATTAAAGCACCTGCTTAAGCAGATGCAGGGACCAGGAGTTCGATCCCTGCGCCTGCCTTGCCGGTCCTGCCCCCAGAGTGCTCTGAGACAGCAATTGAGACTAGGCGTAATGGCGTGCACTGTAATCTCAGCACTTGGGAGGCTGTAAACCAGAGGATCACTATGAGTCCAATCTATGCAGTAAGACCCTGTGCAGCTTGTGTACTCCATCATAAATACAAAAGAAGGAAGGAAGGAAGGAAGGAAGGAAGGAAGGAAGGAAGGAAGGAAGGAAGGAAGGAAGGAAGGAAGGAAGGAAGGAAGGAAGGAAGGGGAAGGAAGGAAGGAGGGACGGAGGGAGGGACGGAGGAAGGGAGGGAAAGAGAGAGAGAGAGAGAGAGAGAGAGAGAGAAAGAAAGAAAGAAAGAAAGAAAGAAAGAAAGAAAGAAAGAAAGAAATTAAGAAAGAAAGAAAGAAAGAAAGAAAGAAAGAAAGAAAGAAAGAAAGAAAGAAAGAAAGAAAGGTCCAACAAAATAGTTCAGCAGATTAAAGTGCCTGCAAGTAGGTGCAGGGGCCAGGATTGGATCCCTGGATTTGCTGTGCAGGTCCCACCTCAGGCACCCACTGAGATGGCAACTGAGACTGGTGTGGAGGTGTGTGAATGTAATCCCAGCATTTGGAAGGCTCTAACCAGGAGAGTCACACAGTCCAGTCCAGTAGTGAGACCCTGAACACCCTGGTGACCCTTCCTTAAAAAATACAAGAGAAAATAATAACAATAAAAAAGAAGCAGAACTATCTCTATTCACAGATAACATGATATTGACTATATAAAATCTTAATATATGTACACACAAATTTAACTGACAGATATAAAATTGTGCACAGCCAAAATAAAATATACATTTGAATGATTAGAAATTGGTAATAACATTTAAATTATGATTACATTAAAACTTCAAATATGAGACAAATTGTTCTACTTTGAAAACTGTGAAAGATCACCAAAAGAAATAAAAGCTAAGAAGCCAATAAATGGAATGATATTCCATACCCATTGACTGAAAGGCAATATTCTTCAGGTGGAAAAAAAATCCCAAACTGAACTATAGACAGTTTTCTGTGAAATCCCCAGTTACTTCTTTTGCAGAATTATTAAACTACTCTTAAAATTTCACATGGACATGCAAGGGACACAGAAGAGCTAACACAATATTGAAAGCAATGGGAAATTTAGGTTTGGTCACTGGCGCAGTGGCATCCTCGTATAATCCCAGAACTGAGTCAAGAGGATCACCATGAGCTTGAAGCCAACCTGGGATACCTAGGCAGCACAATATCAGCCTGAATTACATATAGAGACCCTGTGTCAAAACAACAACCTCAGGGGCCAGGGAGATGGCTCAGAAAATAAGCACTTGCCTGGCAAGCACAAGGTCTGTTGTGTTCAATCCCCAGTTCCACAAAAAAGAAAAAAAAATGAGGTGACCCAGAATGCCCAATTTCAAAACTTACAATAAGGCTACTTTGAGGTCTACAGTAAACTACAACTAGTGCCACAAGTAATTGTACACACAGTAGACACAGAAAGGAAGGAAGACACAAAAGCAGCAGGTCCCAAGGAGGCCCTCAGGTTTTGCACCTCTAACATACTCACAGATGACAGGTGACGGCATCCTGAAGCACATAAAGAGACAAGGTCCTAGACTAGCATCATGCATGTGCATGCTGGGCAGGAAGATATGACTCATGCAAGTAATACAGGTTCTTAATACGACGTTTTTACTAGAGCTCAAAAAACTATGAAAAAATACCTATGGTGTTGGGGATATAGCACAGTAGAATAAGTGCTTGCCTGGCCAGCACAAGAGCCTGAGTTCAATCTCAGGTTCTGCAAAAGAGACCTAATAATGTTGATAGTGATTGTATATTGATATAACATTTTGGATACTGGCTTAAATATAATACTAAATTAACTCCATTATTTTTGTCTTTTAAAAATTAAGGCTAGGAAGATAGCTCAGCAGTCTAAGTACCTGCTCGGCAAGCACAGGTTCTGCCCCGGATACCATGTGGTATGCCAGCCCTGCCCCATGTGCACAAAGAGTCAGCTGAGACCAGGCATGGTCATGCAAGCCATTAATCCCAGCTCTGGGGAGTCTGAGAAAGGAGGATCACTATTAGTCTGAGCTGTGTAGTTAGACCTGTATCAAATAAATGAATAAATTTTTTAAAAGTGAAATTTCATAAAATAAAATAATAAACAAAAATGGCTCCTACGGGGGGAAAAATGGCTCCCAAGTACTCTCAATTATTTGTGACTTATATTTTTGTGAAGAGCTATTATGCATCATTTTCCCAATGTCAGCAAATTGTGGCGCTCAGTGGCAAGGCATTCAGGCTCTACACTCTTGAGTACAAAGAAGACTTGGAATTCTTTACAGCTGTGAGCAGGCAGCTCATATTTGCAGCATAAATGTGCCCTGCCGAATGAGTATAATAGACACACAGCAGGGTTTGTTCAAAACACTGCTGCAGTGATACTAAGAAACACACTAGAAAGCAGAAGTGTTAAAATGTGTGCTTTTAAACAATGCAGGATTGGTCACTGTGGATTGTGAGACAGATTTACTAAAGAATTAGAAAAGGATTGGATTCAAAAACAATCTATGATATCTTAAATGACTCCATACTCACGTTGAAAGACAAATTTTATATAGGCATACTATGGAAGCTGACATTGTTTAGAGCCTCCCACCCCAGCTACACATGCCATTTGCAAATGCAAATCATGGCGCAAGACATAGAAGAAAGCACTGTCTCCTGCTGACAGCATACGATAATTTAAATAAGCATTTTTCTCTGATTTCAAGATGGGTTGGATAATTATTGCAGTAAAAAAGTATAAAAGAAAAATATTTCTGTGTTATCAAAAATTGAGTCAATGACAACTCAAGCAAAAAATCAACACTGTCGCCTGCCAAAATAGTGTACACGGGCAGAGAGCTGTCCACACAAAATTATGCTCCAAATGAGGAAGAAGATTCGGAAAGCATTCATCATGTCAAAGCGAATTAGTAAAACCTTGATAGTTCTGGAAAGCAGAGAGACAAGGAAAGACAAGAGATACAATCTTAAAATCTTAAATCGTATTTCTCTGTTCACTTCACCTGGAAGTGGAGAATCTTGCTTCAGAGTGAGGAATATCTACTGATCCATGAATACACAGACAATCATTTTATTTCTGTGGTTCTTTTAATCAATTCAGTAGTGTTCAATATTTCCTTACACAATTCTATTTTATAACAAAAATTAATTTTTAATAGATTATTTTGAGATTAGCATATTATTCAAGGAAATAATAACTAACTACTAAACTGAAATTTTTATTTTTGTATTGTGGTATTAAAGTGCTTCTTTGTTAATTTTTTTCTTCTTTAGCTCAAAGAAGGGCAGTTCCAGTCTTCCATGGGAGTATGTCCTTTTTAAAATAGGGTATCACTTCTAGTAACAAAATTATGATAATACAATTTGAGTTTAATTGGAAAAGTAAACCCCATACTACAAAACTCAATTATACTTTCAGCTCTAACTGGTAACAATTACATCTTAAAAGCAATTATTCCTATAGTTAATGTACAGTTCACTTTTACATTATTGACTCCTGCCAAGTACAGTTTCCAAATAATGTTCAACCCCTAGAACATTCTGTCATAGAGTCACATCAAGTTTCGCTTTGCTTACACTGTTTAATGATAAATCCAAATGGACATATTCCTGAGCAGTGGAAGGGTAAAGTAACTATTGTCCCAATAAAAATAATAAATTTTATTCATGAGGCCAAATTTAATGAAGTTTTTTTGGCCAACTTTGAAGTATAACCATCTACGGCATTTTTGATTTCCTTGGCAGAGGAAGAAATGGCTACGTGGCTCTCCGAGTATATCAACTTCATTCCAGAAGCTACTTTTTTGTCCCATGCAGATATGATGGAGAAAAGCAAAATGCCTGAGGTAAAATATTTGTCCTAACTTCAATAGTTTTTTTTAGGTAATAAGATTATTGAAATATATTCCCAAACATGAAAAAAGTGCATGTGAAATCTCAAACTATTAATCTTACAACACATTTTATCATTAAAATTTTTCTTTTGTTCTTGGTCCAAATGGCTATTGGTTCATTTCCTCTTATGCAGGACAGCTATGTCATATTTTGACTACTACACATGCATTTGCCACTGAAAGACATTTGAACAGAGCGCTGTCACATCTGTCATTTCTACCCAGGCTGGCTAAAAATTTTATCTGCCGTCTTGCATTAATTTCTGCTTCTCTGAGCCCAGCAGGGGAGTTTTGAATGGTTCAGCTAAGTTCTTCACTTTAGAAAGTTCCCATTTAGTTTTCCTTCAAATCCAGTGCTTGCTTCACACTACAGGAACAATGTTAGACATCCACTAGAAAGAAAAAAAGTTCATGAAGAAAAAATAATTTTCCAACTGTGATGTGTTCCTGAGGAAAATTCTTTTTAAACAAATGTTTCACAGCTTTCCTTCTACTTCACAAGTTAGCCATGACCTCACCTAGGTGTTACACACGAGTAAACACATATAACTTAGCAATAAAGGAAATAACCATGGCCCTAATTGGCAGGAGAATCTCGAAGGACAAAATAAGAATAAAACCTAATCACCGTAATATTTAGTAGGGATATATCCTGGACAAGACCGAAGGGGATCAAGTCAACAATATATTTTTTGTAGACTCTTATTCAGTTTGCTTTATCCTGGGTAGCTAACTACTGGAAGTTAAGAAAGTTCAAGGTGTGCATTAGATAGGAGGGAAGTTTGATGTCAACAGAAGCCCTGAAACCTCTCATGAGCCACCACTGACCTGGGGGACTATAAACCCCTTTAGCAAGCACAGTACCCAACTAATGACAAATATGTTGTCACATGGCTGTAAGTTAAGATTTTAGCTCATCTGAACTTAGCAGGGGTGGAAATAGAGAATAATTCTCAAAGCCAGGGTCACTAATCACCTTTAAATACAACCATCTACAAATATGCAGGCTTACAAGATACCACTAAAATTCACTTTGTCTGTAAGTTTTCAGTTAATGAAATTTAGCTAGTACTGCTTTTTTCTTCTTCAGTTAAGAGCACAGTCAGTTATGTAATTCTAAATCCAATGGCAATCTTTCTCATGCTTCAGAGGGAGAGAATTATGTTTTCACAATTTTAATCAGGAAGTATATACATATACATATTCCATCCTCTGCTAAGACAATCTAGTATCATTAAGATATTTTTATTTAAACTGACATTTAAAACCCTCTATTAGATTTACTCTGTTAACCATAAATACATTAGAGAATACTCGATATTTTTTTTCCAAAGTTAGTAATACTTGTTTAATATAATGATATTTGATATTTGAAAAATGTTTGATCTCAATTTGTTTTTATGTATGTTGCACAGGGAATCAATATGCAGCTCAAACTTGTAGTGATCCTCCTATTTTCTGCCTCCCAGCACTGAGATTAAATTATTTTTATGCTTGTAACCTTTAGGAAAGCTTTCAAAAGCTGAAATTTCAGTACTCCCTCCCATGCTTCAGATGGACATTTATTGTTGGATTAAAATTACTGTGTTAATTACAGAGAGAGGACATGATAAAGGTAATACTTTTATATACCCTATTTTAATTTTAGGGAGAATAAGAACTAATAAGATATTTAGGTGGCTTTTCTTTCCTGTTCAGTAATGGTTGATTGCAAACGGAAATAAAATGTTTCACACAGAAATGATCATGACACAGCAAAATGCACTCTTAAAAGGGTTTCTCCCATTGCCACTGCAAACAATGAGCTACCAAATCCAAAATAGCCACTTACAAAACAGACAACACAATGTTGTAAGTAAGATCCTTTTCATCAATGGGTATGACTAAAAATGGCTAAATGCAAAGTGGTATCGAAAACAGTGGAGGGCGTTTGGGTGAGAAGTGGGAGCCAGCCCTGAAGGATGAGGCACAATTGTGCTTCAAACCTGTATCCTTTAAAGTTTTCCAATTCAGCCATCTGGCAAGTTTAGTGCTATTATTATAAATTCTTATTTAAATGATAATACAGCCACTTGCTGACAGGAAATTAGTCATGCAAGGACCTGCAGATGCACTGCCTTCTGCCCAGGCCCTGGAACTCTGCATGCGAAGTTCAAGGTTGCTCATTTGTTCAAACCACATGGGGTGGTGAGATGGTGACAGCTTGAAGTCCTTCAAGGTAGCCCCAAATTTAACAGACCTTTCCTCACTTTGGGCGATATTTATATGTGTGGGAGGGAATGTGTATTATAAATGTCGGAACTTCTCTCTAAGTTCTCTTTTTGTTTCATACTTATTACTAAAAAACAGAAGAAAAATGACAAATTAGTCAGCCTAACATTTGCACAAATTCTTGGCACAATAAACTGAGGAAATTATAAAATTAGACAATGACACAGTAAAATTATATTATGGTAACATGAAGTTACATATGATTGGCAAGTACACCAGGAAAACATGTTAACATACTACAGGTACTATGCACAGAAATATTTCTATGGAACTTACAAGTTTTATGGTGATTAAATAAAAAATTAAATAGAAAATTAGACATAGTAGTGAAAATGAACATTTTATCTTGTGGTGTCCATGGATAATCTTCCCAGTTTTTCTTTGAGGTTGATTATTCCATGATTAAACAAAATCAGTAGTAATACTGGCAATGCCTACTGTTTATTTGACATATTACAATTTGGAAAAGCACTGAAATTATTAGGTTATTAAGTTTCCCTCTTTAAAGCCCTTTCGGAAGGACCCTGATACTCGCCTTTCATAGATAAAGATGCTGAGCTTCAATAACTTGACTTACACAAACTCATAGCACCAATAAACAGCAAAGTCAACAGCCCTATCAGACTCTTCTAGTAAAGCCTAGAAAAATACATGCAAAATGTACAGCTAGTAAACAAAAGTTTACTAGACCTACCTAAACTTCAGTGTAGTAAACAAGCTAAAAAAAGAAAGCCGGTGGTAGTTTTTCTAATTACTTTTAAAAAATCTCATAGGTATATTTCATATATACGTCAGATAATAATCCATAGTATACAAATTCATTAAATAATGGTTGCTTTTCATCTGTCTATATGTATAAATTCATGTGCTTTTTAAAATAAAAAATTTAGAAATCTGCTTTTGCAATCACAGCATTAGAAGATCTTAAGATGATGCTAGAAAAAAACAGCAGGAATCAGTCAATCGTCTTATTTACAGTCTATATATATGTACTGCCTATGACTAGATATGATCATCAAATTATTAATTTTATCTTAACTAGCTCCATCATTATTGATGTCTAAAGGGGAAAAATATTCTCATGGATAAAATTCATTTTTTTCAATCCTTACTGTGTGAAGATGCTTCCTATCTTCCCACACTGGATTTGCCTCTTCTGCACTAAGTAATGAACTGTTCTGACAGAGGCCTTGCCCCCACCCTGCTCCACCTCCCTGCATCTATTTAAATTCAAACATGCACAGCTCATGTATAAGCAAACAGGTGCAGGGATCAGGGCTGCCAAGCCCTGAGCAAGCAGGAGGTACATGTGTAGCTCAGTGATTGTGGCAGGCTACTGATAGAAGACGACAAGCCCAGACAATGGGGAGGGTCAGGAGGTGGTTCCTTTGATTTCTCTGGCTTCCTAACGTGGTAGCAGACTGGGAGTTTGTAGCTTGTAGAATAGCTAATGTCTTCTGCCCTGAAACAGGGAGGAAGCAGAATGAAGTTTCAGATGACTCAAGCACCCTGGGATTAACATCATTTTCCAATCTCCACCCTCACAAACTCAAGACACCAACCCATTTCCATGTCTTCCTGCATATTTACTAAATAACCAGTAACAGTTCCTTCATGTCACATTAACAAAGGGATATTCACACCACTGGATTTTTAAATTGTTTTTAGAAATGAGAATATTTACTGGAAATTAAAAATTATTTCATAGTGTTTACTGTGATGGAAAAGAACTCACTAGCAACATGTAAGATGACACCACTTTATGCCATATTATTTTTGGCGGAAGTGGGGATTGAACTCAGGCCCCTGCGCTTGCCAGGAAAGCACTTATTCCACTGAGCCATCTACCCATCCCCTATGCCATATATTTGCAAGTTTTTCCATCAATTATACCCCTCACAATTTTTGTGTGTGGGAGACACAAAAAATTGATATCCTTGAGGCAAGAAAACTGCTCCTATAATACACATATTTGTAAAAGATCTATTAGACCCTACTTTGTCTAATTTTTATCTTTTTATTAATTTTATTGAGAAACAAATAGGAATAAGACAGTTTCAAAACAGGTTAGTAGGACAATTACAAGAATTAATACACTGCATATTGTCTTCGTAGTACTAATTCATAGTACAAGATGCAAACATGATATCCTGTCCAAACACTGTTAGAATGTCTAATTTTTAAACTGTATGGAAATATTGCAGAATACATAAACCCTTATCCAAATTTCATGCACATTTTAAATTAATGTCACATTTTGCTTTATGAAGTTATTCACGACTTTCCTGGTTTCTTAGCCCATAAAAAGAACAAACGTACATTTTCTTTGAAAAATGAACTACAAGAAATCACAAGGCTATGATTGCACATGAAAAGATAAACTTTGGGTAGACATAATTATTAGAGCTCTGGAATTTGTGTTCCCCTTATTGTGTAAGAGCTGTGGGTCCCCTTTAATGAGCTTACTTGAATTCCTCAGTTCCTAGGAACTGCAGCTTCAAGATGATCCACAGAGGACAGCTCTGCACTGCACCAGTCACTCATTAACTGTGGACTAGAGACCTTTAGAGTATCTAGACCACTAAAGACTCACAACTACTACAGCTAGTGAGTTTCCTCTGTTCCCGTTCATCTGCAGCTAACTATTTTCACTACAAACAACATTAATATGCATATGCAAATGATAAATGATATATGCATGAGGGCCACTGACAGAACCCTACCATGACCCATCTTCCATTTAGAGAGATTGAAGTTGGACTAAATGAATGATCAGAGAAGGAGCTACTGTACATTTCTATCATCATGCACCACTGAGCAAGGAATTAGCAATTATTAACAATCTGGAGTTCCTGAAGCTTGATTTCAGAACTTAATAATGTTTGTGTTCATTCCAAAACTATATATCCTGCAATTGATTAAAAAAAAAAAAAAACTCTACTTGCCTCTTCCTCATTTGCACAGTTAAACTTTATACTTGCTAAAAGTTAGAGACACTACTTTATACTAGAATTCTATTGGCCAATAGCTTGCCATACTTTTTTTTAAAGTTCATTCAAATGAGAATTACTGTATTTCATACAGTATTTTATTTCAGGTTTACAAAGTTTTTGAGAATCAGGTATGGTGGCATTCAGAAGACTTAGGCCAGAGTATGTGGTGAGACACTTTCTCAAAAATAAAATTAAATGAAAATAAAAACATTTGGTTTTTCTCAAACTAGGTAATGTTTATATGCACATATATATTTATTAATAGTCCAGAGACATAAAAGATAATGGTTTTGACAGAATAGGACAAAGGGGAGAGAAAAAACATATCAAAAGAATCATAAGTGCATAAATTTACTCAACACATTTAACATTTTTAAAGAGACAAGATATCCATTAATGAAAGTGATGAAAAAAACTGTGATTATCACGAGTTAAATAATGTTGAGCAGGGAGCAAGGGAGATTGCTTAGTGGAATAAGTGCTTGCCTGGAAAACTCAAGATCCTCAGTTCAATCCGATACCACCAAAAAAAAAAAAAAAAAAATAGTAATGATGTTGAGTAGTTAGTTCAGGAGGAATCTAGTTGATGAAAGAGCAGATCTGAAACGGACATGTGGAAAAAAATGGCTTGAGGGAGGGACTGTTGTTCAACTTTCACCTTCAGTTGTATTCATGAAGAAAAGAAAGGAAGGAAGGGGTGAACTGAGTCAGCAAGTCAGATGAGATAAACTTTCATCTCAAGTCAGATGAGACTCAAAAGTGAAAACATCAGTGAAAAATTGAAGAGGTGTGTCTATTCAGAGAAAAACTTTCCAATCAGAATTACATAAGGAAGGTTGTGTAAAGAAACCGTGATGGTCTCCTGTGTCTCACCACAAGTCATAGAGGTTGCTCTTCTTAAGCTGGAACACAGTGACAATGTGATTTAAGAATGCCTAAGGGTTATTCAGAAAGTTCATTTTTATTATCAACAAGTTTACAGACTGGAATTGGGTAGCAAGAGAACAGTGAAAAGGTCTGCCACATGAATGCACGAAAGTATGAATTTGAAAAAATGTCAAAAACATAAATGTTAGAAAATTTCTAGAAAAGCACCAATTCAAGTACCCAAGCATTTACACAAATTTGCATACTTGAATTCAGGTAGGAAAAAAATACTCTTGACTTCTAACTTACTTTAAGTTAAAAACAAATAGACCTTCATTCCATGAGCATTTAATACAGCTGAGATAACAGGAAGTCCACCGGACAAGTTTTAGAGTTGGAATAAAATAATAAAGCAATATTTGAATTCTATGGTAAGTGAATTGTATCTTAATACAACTGCTGTCCTAAAATAATGGTGCTGGTAGGAGAATGTAACGTGGTGAAAAGCAAGGCACAAGGAGGTTTGCTTGTTTGTTTGCTAGTGTGTTTTAAAACAAAGTCTAGATTTAAATGTGGTGTCTGGCTTTCAATTAGCATAACAATGTGTGGGTTACTGCATTTCTCCTGGTGTGAGTCACTGTATTTTCCATTTACACAAAGTCAGTGCTGGTGGCCATACCCCACTGGCTGGCTGAGTGTTTGGAATATGTGCTTCTCATTTGGAAGCAGGGCTGACAGGAGCATGTCTGAGTTCAGGCAGAGCCAGCACTCAGGAGCCTAAGCTTGGTGTCTGACCTAAGTCAGGGCCTTGAACAAGGCAAACACATCCTTTGCTTTTCCAGAGGTCTCTCTTTGAAGTCAGAGGAAGAATGAACACTAAAGATTATAACTTTTTTATTCTTGCATGGATTTCACATGTTATGTAAAATTTCAAACACAAGAAATTAAAGAGTAAAAAATTAATTATGATCAACTGTAGCAGGCGTTCGGACAATGGCATACAAAGGACCAAAGGGTTATTGGGCTCTGTGCCCTGAGAATGCACCCTTCAGTGAGAAGGAAGACACCAGGAACAAATTCTCCCCAGATAAAACCTTGCAGAGATGTCCAAGAGTGATGTGGATATAACTGGGAAAGTTTATTTTGTTGTCCATGTGTCCCAACATCAAAGAAAGGACATGGTAGAGAAGTCACCATTGAAAACTGTTTGTTAGCCTATTTTACATCAAGACACTGAGGATTCAGTTGTCACACAGTATACTCCCTAGCAAAAGTAACAACTGAGAAGAAAACAAAGCTCTTGTGTTTCTGAAGAGGAAGCTGTGTGTGTACTTGCTTATCCTTCAAATATATAGTTCAATATACTTATTTACAGAAATGTATCTCTCCATAATATGGTGTGGAAGATACAGTAGGAACTACAGACTTTACCATAGGTAGAAAATATTAATATTGTGCTTCTTATTCAAGTGATTCTCTTTAAAAAGCTACTTTTTTCTAAAACTGTACCAAGATATTTGAAGAATCTAGGTGTGTGTATATAAACACATAGACATTTACAACAGGGGTTGACAGAAGTATGAAAAAATAAGGGAGAGAAGGAAAAACGAAAAAGGGGTTCTCTGAGTTTTGATAACGCCCTTCAACCTGTAAGACAGCACCACTTTCCTAAACAAAGCCTATGCTTATAACTGAGTGTGTAGACTTGGGTTGCTTCAAAACTACATTCAATGAATCATTTGCCAGCTTCTACAATCAGTAAACAAATAGTCTCAGAGAAAGACTGGGGAGTACAGTACAAGCACAACTCATACAATAGATTTTTACCTAAGAAAGTAGAAAAAAAATGAAAACACTCAGTGAGCCTGTTTGGTCAGCCTCTAATTTATCATGGCTTACATCTCTTCCTGCCAACAGAGCAGAATTCATATGTTATTGTCCCAAACCTGTCACATCCTGGACTGCTTTTTAATCTTCCTTCCTGAATTACATCCAGAAAGGTCACCGCTATCCAATTAGAACCTTATCAAAGATGCACACACAGTCCAGATTCACACTTATCAAGAATGGGTCATAAATCCAGAAACTACACATCACCAAGTGCCATTAGCATAATGAATAAATAAGGGGGGGCTAAAAGTGACAAAATACTTGTGCATTTGGCAGTCTTTGACTGCTTTCTTGTGGGAATCAAGGAAGGCATGGGCCAAGAATGCAGGAATAGTGTGAGTGAGGGACAAGACCAGGAGGAAAGCAGAGAAAAAGTCTTTGCAGGCCCCACCACAGCTGATGGTTCTGCCTGAAGATACCAGGGCCAAGCAAAATGACTGAGCGCGAAACAAGTGGACCTCTTCCAAACGTTCCTCTCTGTCTCCTTTGCACAAAGGAATGAACATGCACAGCTTGGCTGTAACAGAGCCATATATGCACAACTCATCACACTTCTGTGCACACGCTAATTCTTAAGAGTCTGCATAAGTATTACTTGCTATAAAGTTTTAGTTAAATACGTTCATTTCAGAAACTAATCCATACACATTCCTTTCATCCTCAGTTATCACATTGGGTCATAACTTTCATGAGAAGTAATGTCTGCTTTCATCTTCAGAATGGACATCCTACTATAAATTTATCACGGCATACCTATACGTATGTCACAAAATGCAGCAAATTAGGCTGGATTTGCAAAAATGAAGAATATATAAGTAAGAATTTACTATATAAAATTAGCTTACTTTCCTAGGATAAGAAATAATTACTCTAGATTTTCATGAAACAGAAAACTGTCCAAGTATTTATAATAATATCACCCAAAAAATTTGGAAAAATTTTGATTTATTTAAAGGAATGCAAATAACTGTTAATAAATTGTGACCCTGGGCAAGAGTTTAACTTTATACTGTATTCTCTTACATCAAAGAAAATACTTGGACTGTGGAAAAATACAAATGGTTAAGGGTGGGACTTCTACTACCCCAAGGCCACTGGAATATAAGCTGTTCCTTGCCAATACTCTCAGGGTCCAGTTACCAGCAGATTTTATAGCACATAGTTCCATGAATGATGCAGCTAGGGATACATAAAGGTTTCGCATAATATCATCGATTCAAAGTCTTACATAATCTAAGCAATGCAAACTTCATGTAAAATTTCACAAAATAAAAAAGTGGCTTAGATTGCACTCCTTTGGTAATGAAGCAAGTTACAGGAGTATCTTTACTTGTATAAGGGCCCTCGCCAAGTGTTTAGTTCACCGAGAACTTAGTTGTTATTTTTTAAAAAAGAATTAACTGTGACACTCTGGGTATTAATATTTTTGTCTTCATTTAAAAAAAATCTGTCTTCAGAATGAAACAAGATAAATCACTAAAGACATTCTGCCTAAGGACCTGTAAGGTCATGCTGGTAGCACAGACATTAGCATCTCGTCATGAGGCTCACAGTCCTTGCTTAACAAGCAGAAAGTAATTGTTCATTTGCGATGCTTAGAAAGGCAAAAATCTCCTAGGAACAGTGCATCTGCAGTTGCCCAAGTGAAGGCAAACTCACCCCGTGTCTTCCAGCCTCCAGTTTCAGTAGGGTTTTAACTTTCAGCTGGCCTGAGGAAGTAGATACACCCCTGTTTGTTTGATGTTGGCAGGCATGTCATCTGTGACTTGGGCCATGACACTGTGACATGTGGGGTTGTCAGGATCTGCCTTGATGAGGAAATGATTGACCTTTGCTCATAATTATCAAAATCAGGGGAAGAAAAGTGACGAGACAGGCAGCTGCTGTCGAGGCTGCTGTCCAACTTCAGAGCAAATGGGGAAGGACTGTCATTTCAAAGCTGCCTGCAGAAGACTCAGTCCCCAGGGCCACAGAGGCTGACTGGGAAACTTCAAATGGTAGCATCAACATGGTTGGAAAATTGTTCTGCTCCAAAGATGTGTTGATCTTTATAGCTAGAAACAGTGAATTTATGGAACCAATTCTCCATTCTATACTAGGCTTATAAATCAATCAAGTGATAGAGTAATCTAACCTTTCATCAGCAAATCCCATTTTCCTTACTAGCTTCTTCAGACATTTGTACTTCGGCCTGCAGCACTGAATATATGCTAGATATGTTTCTAAGTAGCCCCACCAGCCTAAATATAATCTATTAGTGGATTAAAGTTAGTAACTTTAAAATATGAATTATTATATGAAATATATTCTTATTACACTATTTAGAAAATTTTCCTCCCCAATACTAGCTTTGATTATCGAAAATTAACTGTATTAAATTTAAAATGTTTCAAAATATTTCTTCATCAAACAGGACAGAGAGAAGCACCTTGTTTCTTCTTTCAACTATACATAACCTCTTCTAAGATAACTGTAAACTATGTGAATTTAAAAATGTACTAATAAATAAATATGTTTCAAAAATAAATAAAAACAAAGAATGATAAAAATAAAGAATTATTAGATTAACTCTCAGAGATATTTAAAAACAAACCTCACTGTTTTTTTTTAAATCTCTACTTAATCACATTTTTCTACCAATTCAAACATGACTAATACAGCAGATGACAATGGTGTAATTTCTTCTCAATATTCTGCTGTGTGAGAGTCCACTTTTGAAATAAACTTTCTTATCACAGTTTTGGACACAGCTTCACTGTTAATTCATAATCCTTCATAGCAACCTTTGCATTTTCCAACAAGTGTTCCTATTTTCAGTCTGGAGACTTCTTAAAAAGCAGAGCCAGATTTGTCTCCTGTTTTCAAGGACAAACGCTTGTAATATTATACTCGTGAGTTTGCTCTCAAAGTTTGGAAGCCTAAATTGACCTCATTTCCCCATAAACTCTCTATTGTCCCCATTATTCTATGTTCTACTTGCTTGCAGTCACATCAAAGCATGAAAAAAGCAGAACATGGAGACAAGCATTCCAACTCGCTGTTGCCTGAAAGGTAGAAGAGAACCATCCAAGAAATACAAATTAAAACAACAGTGAGATACCATCTCACCCCAGAAAGAATGGATATCATAGAGAAATCAACTAATAACAAATGCTGGATAGGCTATGGAGAAAAAGGAACCCTTCTCCACCACTGGTGAGAATGTAGACTGCTGCAACCACTAGGACTGGAAATCTCATTCAATGCAACCATTCCCCTTCTGGGTATTTTCCCAAAAGAACTCAAACATTGTACCATAGTGATATAAATGCATCCATGCTTACAGCAGCAAAATTTGTTGTTGTCAAATCTTGGAAACCACCAAAATGCCCATCACTTGAGAAATGGATGAAAAAGATGAGGTATTTTTACACAATGAAGTATAATCAGCTATAAAGCAAAAAATACCTCAAAGCTTTTATAGGTAAATGGATGCAACTAGAGGCTGTACTCACGAGTGAAGTAAATCAGACCCACATCTAAATATTGTATGGTCTCCCTACTGTAAGAACTTGCAAGAATAAATAAAGCCTGAATGCTATAATAGACATAGTAAAACAGAAGGAAAATGAACTAGAGGATTAAACAATGAACATGAGAGAAAGAAGAAAAGATAGGAAAACAGGAAGGAGAAAAAGCATGCAAGTATATATATATATATATATATATATATATATATATATATATATATATATATATATGATGGCTGAGATAATTGTACTCATAAATACCATCAGCTTTTTTTAAATAGCAGTTAATGTTGAGAATTTTCACCTTGACTAACTCTGTATGCTGATAGCTGCAATCCAAGCAACTACATCAAGGACAGTGATGTGTAATACAAAACACATGGCTGAACACCTCTCGTCTTGATCTTCCAAATGTGTACCGTTTCTAATGTCTTTTCAATTATTACACTGTCTTTAAAAGAAATTAAAACAAAAACAAGATGAGGGGAAAAAAATAAGATTTCTTCAAAGCAAGTGTCAATATTCAGTTATTTCCCAATCTTGCATAACTATATCTGTTAATCTTAGCAACAGATTTTATGATAAAAATAGATAAAACAACAACATTTTTAATTAGGTATTCCTATTTTCAAGATCTGTAACATATGTATTGTTCTATGTTATGCTCTATCTTTTTTTTATTTGTTTTTGTTTCTGTTTTTACTCTTCAAAATAAAATAAAATAAAACTTAAATAAAGAACTAAAGAAAAGTTTAACACTCTACATACTTTAATTAAAAGCTTTTAGGCATGTTAATACTTACATATGTGTTCATATAATAATTGAAGCTTCTTTCTTATACTAAAGATAGCCTAGGCTGTCTCTACTATGAAAATATATTTTTGAATACTGTAATCTGGACCCATAGGAGTCTGGAATATTTTCATGTTGTATGTGCAAAGAACTTCATGCTTCTCTGATTAACTTCAAACTCTTCCTTTTTTTAACCATTATTGAGCAGAAACTCTATGAACTAAAATTCAAGTAGTTGATTGAGTTAAGATGCAGTATGCTGGGCATGCACAAGGCCTTGAATTCAAGGTACCACACAAAAAAGAAATGCACTAAGAGCTAGTGGATTATATTCTACTATTGACAACATGATGAATTAACTATAGTTTTTAAAGACAGAATCACAATGAATATAAACAGTGCAAAAGACTGTTATGAGAATTTAAAAGATTTTTATACTATAGTAAAAAAGGTGAAGAAAAAAATGAAAAATAGTTTGTTTAAAGTGTTGGTCTGCAGAGCCAGCAAGATAGCTAGCAGACTAAGCATCTGAGTGCAAGGACCAGGGTTCGATCCCCAGTCCTGCATGCCATGCTGGCCCCACCCTCTGAGATGCACTGAACCTGTCACTGAGTCCAGGCATGGTGGCACACACCTGGAATCCCAGTGCTGGGGAGGCTGCAAACAGGAGGATCACTACGAGTCCTAGCTGCATGACGAGACCCTGTACCAAATACATAAATGAAGGAAAAATTAAAAAAAAAGCTTTGTCCTACAGAATCAGACTACACCTTCAAATAATCTATCATTCTCATAAATTTTTAAAAAATGATAAAGTATAAGGAAACTGCTTTGGATCACAGGAAGCAAAGTCCTAGATATGCAAATAAGTGTAAAAGACACTTTGTTTTCCAGCTTAGTACAGGTCTTAAAATACTGTGCATTTTATAAATATTTTGTTAAATATAATTGATTTCACTTGGAAGCTCTGCAACAGACACTTAGGCAAGATCACAAAGCTCCTTATTTAGGCGTGGTCCAACTCTCAGGATGAGATGATTATAAATACATGCAGCTGTATTTTCATTATTAATATTCTAGATTAGGCAGATAGAGCAAAACATCCCTCCTCCCACATCCCCTTGCTGGACAGTCCGCTCTCCTGGCATGCAGCCATGTGGACAGCCATTCTCATGCATAGGCTTGCTCAGGCTCACTGGGCTGTACAATTAGTTCAAGATGAGAATCTTCCTCAAAATAAGTCAAATGAGAACCACAGTAGGAACAAGTTTTATTGTTTTCTGATTGCTATTTCTCAAATTTTGATCGCTGGAAACAGAAGGAAAATTAAGTCTGCTAAAACATTACATATACTGTGTCACTTATTTCCATTACATAGGTTTATCTTTCTTTTGAAAACTAAAATTGCAATACTACATTAAAGTTACTTTCTGGGAGGATAAATTCTTCAGTATCACAGGGGCAATCAAGACAAACTCTTCAGTTAGTTTTTGATATCAGAAAAGAACACTTCTTTGCCTTTTCTAGGCAGAAAATACAAATGATACTAATTCAAAGGACTCAGATTTACTCTAATTCCATTTAAAATATATTCTCCAGTTGAATAAGAGAAAAGCAAAAACTCAGTGAATTCTAACAGAAAATAGCACATGAGTACTTAATAATGAAGCTAATTTATAAAAATCCTAAGTCCATTTCATACCAATAAAAATAGCAATCAAAAGTAACAAATCTGTATTTTCATGATGGGAAGTTTTCAGTCTATTTCAGTGAATTCTCATGTCCACTTTACTGCCTTCTTCATTAAGAATAACATTTCTAGTCTGTCTGTAATTCATCACTCAGTGATACTAAATTCTAGATAAAGTACAGACACAACCTGCTGGAAGCTAGAAGTACACACAAAGGCCAACGCACAGAGCATTTAACACATCTTCCTTTCTGCTTCTGCCTCCATAACCAGTGTTAGAGTAAGTACTTTTAGACACCAACTCAAGAAATACATGCATTTGACCTCAGAAATGATACATGTGCTTCATAGAAAGTTTACATAACTTGCATGAATTGTAACAATTGTATTTTGAGAGAATATCTTCCTTCCCTTCCTTCTCTTCTACTGAAGTCAAAAGAGAGCATTAACAGATGCTGAATACAGAGAATGGAGCATGACTAAAAATAATGCCCACACATTCACTTCTTCCTGTGAACGACAAGAAGAAAAAAAGAGGCCTACAATCTCAACAGTCAACACTGATATTTTAGGATATCATTTGTTCTAGAAATCTAGATTTTTTATCATAGATTCTCAAATGGGGATCCCCTCCATAGACTTTCTAATGGCAGGATCAAGCAATAACCTAGACAATGAAATGTGTTCCTACTTGGGTTCCATATCTCACTCTTATAGCATTAAAAACAAGAGTTCAAACTCGTCCTCACCTACTCTGATTTGTTCCCATAGTTCCAATTAAAAATCATAACTCGGGAGTTTTGCATGTTGAAGGCTGCCAGCCATGTTGTCAGGTGTGTATAATTGCTGGGCAAGGCACTCCCAACTAGCTTCAAAGCTGATCTATGGAACCACTCAATTCCACAGCTGTCAAAGTGCTGATACCAACTGCAGTTAATAACACAGCATCATCGCTCTACCTCGTTTACCTGCCGCCTTGCAAACAAATGGACGCTGGTAGCAAGGGGGGAGCACATCAAGCAGCAGATACCATATTTATCATAATCACTATGATTCACAGTAGAGGAAAATCAATTTCTCTTAATCGAGTAGAGTGACTTATTAAGGGTTATGAGTCCTGGCTGGATAGCTGTACTGATTTGATTATGTTGGGATGGAAATTACCAGTGGCCTCCTACACGGGCTTTTCCTTTGTCTTCTGGATAGGATTTGCTATTAAATTATTATCTTATGAAAGCTTTAGTAAGATCACGCTTTGATTAAGAAGAGACTGAGAATGAAGATGATGAAAGGGTTTCAGAAGTGTTGGCAGGTAAGGATGTGAACATTCACAGTATCCTCAATGCAGAGAGGACGGTTGATAATTGAAAGAGCACATATAGGCAGAACATATGTGCATGCCAAGACTGGAACCTTCTGGAAAGATCCCCATCACAAGTTAGCCTTTGTCCTTCGGCTCCATCTTACGGTGTGTGACGTCATGGCTCAAGACATTTGGGAAGCAGCATACCTATGTGGCCCACAGGAAAGGGGTTGAAGCATGTATTCTTTTAAAACTGCTTTGGCCAAAATTGACAACTTCCCAAAAAAAAAAAAAAAATTGAAATGTGTCAGTTTTTAACTTCAGGATTTTTAAAAGTCAACAGTCACAGACAAATGTTGCGGAGAAGTCTAAGGAAATGAATTTAAAGGCGGTAAGCATAAGAATGACCTACCTTTCCCTTCAAGTACTGAAATGCAAAGAAACTATAATAAACTTCATTTGTTTATACTTCTTTTTGGCAGTTTTGGTTGGGAGTTGCCAATGTGAGCAATACTGGGCATTAGAACAATTTAAGAATTTCAAATTCTATAGATACATAGTTCATCCAATTAATGAAGTTATTTTTTGCTGTTCAAACAGGACTGTATAGAGACTTTTTCATATAAACCTCCCCGGTGCTATTAGCAATTGCTTTCTGTGGGCATAATGATAACTCAATCAAAATAGCTCTTTCCCTGAGCTGAAATTACTATCGCTAGTTTGGCGATAAACTGAAATCTGATAAAACTGACACATTACAGCAAAAGACCCTACGAATCACAGTCCTGCATAGACGTTTTTCCACTGAGCTCCTTTTAATGCTTATCAGGCAGTAATCGCCAAAATACCTTTGAGTACTCTGTCTTCTGGCTCAAAGAAATTAAAACTATAATAAATCTTCTGACATAGAGTGTTATAACATTATTAAATGCTATCAATTTTTTTATCCAATCCCCTCAATTCAAGGGCATGGGATAAAACTCACAACTCTACAATTAATCATATATGTTTTAAGGGTAAAGTGTCAAAATCATATGTATTTTTAATTTTCAAAATATGAATGAGCAATGGCAATATATTAGGTCCTGTTCTGAAGCCAAACATGCTTTGTAATTAGTCTAAGTTAATTTTAAATGACTAATTTCAAATCAGTCTTCTTAATAATTTAATAATATTTACTATGTTTAGTGGTCAGTTTTCTAATACTTTTCTTTTCAAAACACAGCCACACACATAATATACTCTACCAGAATGTGGTAACAACTGTTGCCCAACAAATTTTATATATCTTCTTTCACTTATTAATCTAAAACTAAAGACTCACAGATTTCTGATCTAACACATAAATTATTAAAAGAATAGAAAAAGTTATTATACCTAAATAATTGCATTTAATATGTGTTATGGATTTAAAAAAGTAATGCACTTCTATCTTTTATTGAGCACAGAGCATATCAAAACTTACTTCTCTCATGTATGGATTTTGAAAGGAACACATTTCTTCCTATGTCATTGAGAGTTAAAATTTTCCCCAAAATGATACTTTAAGTATCTTTTGACCACTGATGCTTGATTGTAGCCCTTAAGTACTAATAGAACAAACTGAACTTACAGAATAATTCATTCCAGCCAAGAATCTGGTCCATAGAATGTGCAGTAAACCAGAGAGAAGACTTGTAGAAAAACACTAAATACCATTAGAATGCAGAGAGAAACACTTTGAGGTTAACGAAGTCTGACAGCATTGAGCCCTTTTGGGTCACCTGCTCTAAATGTGAATAGAGAGACAAAAAGCACAGTTGTGAAAAGCTGTATGTGGGGTCAGGGGACTTGGGAGTTCCACCACCCCAATAAAATGGAAAGGGAGCAGTTGGGCCTGAGGAAGATGAGAACAGAATGGTAGTTACTGCTATCTGGAAAGATGGAAGAGAAGAAAATGTGGTGAAGAAAAATACAAAAATTCACTTATGAAATACAAAAACAGTGGAAAAAAGGGCCTGTCAAATAGCTCAGTGGATTAAAGCATCTTCAAGCAGGTGCAAGGCCCAGGGGTTCCATCCCCTGGCCTGCTGTGCTGACCCTACCCCCGGGGCACGCTGAGACAGCAATTAAGACTGTGTGTGGTGGTTTGAGCCTGGAGTACCAGCTCTTGGGAGGCTGTAAGCAGGCTGATCACTATGAGTCTGATCTAGCAGTGAGATCCCGAACACACTGTAAACTCTTCCCTAAAATACAAAAAAAAAAAAAAAAAAAAAAAAAAAAAAAAAAAAAAAAAAAAAAAAAAAAAAAAAAAAAAAAAAAAAAAAAAAAAAAAAAAAAAAAAAAAAGCAGAAAAACTGTGCACAATAGCAATGCAGGAAAGAAACTACACATGCAAAAAATGAGACAACCACAATTTAACAGTAAGTTTAATCAATGTTTATCTACTGACTTTCATATACTTAAGAAGTTTCTGCACTGAATATGAAAACGCTGAAAACTGAAGAGGCAGACATCCTAGCTATTTCTTGGTTTATCTACTGGCATATCCTAGCACCTGCAACTGAACCTGGCACGCAACAGACATTCTATAATCATTTGCTTAAATGAATGAAAAGTATGTATAATTTTTGAAACATTTCTAACCTTAATGACTTATAAATGAATCAATTATGCATAATTATAAAATATGTGTATAAGTATCATAACAACCTCATGAAGTTAACATCATCCAATATTATAGGTGAAAAATGAGAGCCAGATGTTAAACACTTTGCATGATATCATGTACATAGTAAGTAATTTAGAGTGAATTATTTATAACTAGAATTGGAAGAATGTTTCTTTGATTCCTCTTTAACCTTTGCCCTCTGAACTGAATACTCCAGCACTCAAAAGATGAGTATTCTGTTGGCAAGGATTCTGTTGTCATTTGTTTTTAAGAATTCAACTGGCTCAGATAAGCAAAACCTTGAGACTTTGGGGATGACCCAACTTGGAAAGAAAAAGCAAACAGAATGACCCTTTAATGCACCTAATAAGAGACACCAAGTGTGAACTTTTTGCGGAGACACTATCTTCAAAACAATACCACATGAAATTAATTAGCAGACAAGAGATATTTAACTGATACAGTTGGCTTCCCCACACAATGAAAATTATTTTCTTAGTTCTATTGTTTTAAAATTTAGGGCCAAACTTATGCTGAGTTTGTAACCATCTTGTTATAAAGAATATCTGTGAAAGTATTTCGAAATGCATGTTAAATGACAAGATACAATGAAGTAAATGGCAGTGCTTATTAAAAGTACTAGAAGAAGTTCTGAAAACAGAACTCAAACTCGTGAGATATAAAAGATGCAAAGACTAGTTAAGGGTGTGCTTGCACCACCATGAGAAGCAATGAAATAAAATATGTCACATGTGTGAGACAGAACCTTGGGTTATGACACTTGAAATAAAATTGCCTGTGAGCATATTTCTGTATAAAAATCATTTTTGAGGAACATCTAATACTGCAGAACAGCCAGCACTTTTTAAATCATTAATAAGTCAAGAAAAATGTTTCAAAATCAAATACACATGAAACACAGCCTGCAAAGATTTCAAAAAGGAAAAAAAAACTTACATTCTTATTCTTTCTTTTCTAAAAAATTATGTGACTTTAAAATGTTGACTGAGTTCCCTTGAGTACTTTGGCTCAAAGCCTGACATTAAACTAGAAAACACAAAAAAAATGAAAAGTGCTGAATAATTTATCATGAGCTGGTGATTGTGGACAAGAAATGTCTAAAATAAACTGATACAGACTTAATGAGCAAGAAGAAAACAACAAAAAATACGAACTGAAAATGCCAAACCACAAGGGATAATCTTTTTGATCTAGTGCTTGCTACTGCATTTCTCTTACACAAATTGGAATCTGTAAATCTGATTTGTGAATTTTAAGTAGGCCAATTAGAGATCAAATAGATGATTACTTCATTGCTTTTATAATAACACTCCCAGGTAAATGATTCAAAGTCATATTTAATGGTCATATATTTTCTCTTAAATCATCTTCCTCGAATACATTTTGGAAATGGACTGTGACAATGGTTTAAAGCTTTATGCTTGTCCTCAAATCCAAGTCACTGCAATTCTGACTGTAATGAGGTTACTCTGCATCTGTCTGTCACAAATAACCTAGTAACAACTAAATGGATTGCCATCAATCTTTCAATTAGAATGTATAACTTTATTAGCACAATATTTTTTGAACTGATTGTATTACTTTGAAAAAGAGCTTTCATTTACTTTGTCATTTAGGGTCAAATGTGTACAATTGCTGGGAGCTGAAAAAATAATAACTCGTTTTCACTGTGTAGGGTGCAGACTACACAAACATATTTTCCTTTAATTTTATAAGTGAAATAACAAATATTACTACAGTATTAGACAAGAGCTAAGGGTAGGCATATTTCTATGAAAATTCTGCACATTCTATTTTAGGATGTGAATTACCAACCATAATAACCAGCTGTTAATTTTTACTTCACAAAAATTCCATACAAATTATTAAATACTAAATAGCTAAAATATTTATATTGAAAGAAGATTGTAATTATGGTGCGGTGAACTATTCCTTTACTCAAACTTGTCCTCATAGTTCTTTATGATAGAAAGTTTAAATTCATTCAGAACCACATTCACCTCAGTCAGTGTGTTCTTTCACCTATATTTGTCTTTCATAAGAAGAGAGAGTGGTCAGTGTTCCTTGGTGGAGAAAGGATCACTACCTAGAGCAGAAGTTAGAATTACATTCTAAAACAATAGTACAACACAGATAGATGGAGATCCAAAGTAAGAAAACCAACACAAACAGATGACACAACATCATGGAAAACTTCAAGTTATAGTGACTTACATCACAAAAGCAAACTAGTTCCTTCAATATGATCAGATCGATGGATCTACTCGGCAATCAGAAGAAATCTAGAGACACTCATGTGGTCACGATCATGACACAGGACAGAGGGACATCAGCTATTAACTATTAGAGTTAATAGTTTCTTTCCACAAAGTTTGGCTATCTGGCCTAAATTTTATTATAATTACTGGTTTCATTGCAAATAAAAGTCACACCCAAATACTACCTAGAAAACGAGCACAATCAGGAATCTGTCATAATTTAGATATCTGAAAATTGCCTTGGTTCTCCACCTTTCAGCCCAATGTACCTGTACCATGCAGGTATAATCTTATTACATTGTGTTTAACATTAAGAATAATTAAAAGTCTGCATGGTCCACGAAAAAGATACAGCAAGTAATGAGGGAAAAAATAAAAGTAGAAAGAAGGAGGGAGACAGGAAACTTTTGAAAACTATAGAAGTTTATAAGTGATACATCATGTGTGTGTAATTCAAAGCACAAATGGTTATGTAAAATTCTTTACTGTACACTTAGCTCATAGCTAAAATAAAAGTAACTATAATACTGTTCCTGAAGTCAGTATTCTTTCAAGCAAAGTGAATTTAATACTGCATAGAAACCTCACTGCTTCCGCCTTGACTTTATTCACACAGAAATGTATTCCTCCGACTCCTCTAAATATTGCTCTATATTATGTTGTCTGTTTTCAAAAGCTCCTAAATGTACTCAGACTGCTTTTTGGATATTCTTAAAAAATCTCTGCCTTGCATTTGATTCTTGCTGACATGGCTTCTCCCAACCTCAGACGCAAGTGATGGAACTCTACCGTCACCACACTGGTCTTCTCATAATCCTTCAAAAATGATCTCCTCTCGGCTAGAAGGCTTGATTGTCACCATGTACTCTACTTCCTTTCCATTATGCTCAGCTTACTTTTATTTGAAGTTTTTAAATTTTGATAACTTCAATTAAAAAAAGAAACTTCTCCCAAATAAAAAAGGCTTTATTCTCCACTCTACCTCACAGCACACATTTCACTCAAATCTCCCTAAACTATAGAAATTGATTGTAATCACTTCAGTTCTAGGCCAGAAAGCAAGCAGACAATCTCTGTCAATCTATGTGCCTCTCTGTTCCAGAATCCAGACACAGGGGTTTCAAGCACAATTGTAATTCAATAGAGTAATTTTTCAATGGTTTACACACCTGTGTTTTATACACACATGGATTTATAAGAAAGCTGTTGTCCAAAGCACAACTTATAGTGACATCTTCTTGGCTACTCTCTCAGATTGTTGACACAGTTCAACAGACATATGCCTCACTTTTAAAATTAGTATGCAAGCAGTCAAAAGATAAAAATCACACCTTACTATGTACTGAAATATGTTAAATTTATAATAATCATTAGTGTGTAATTTATTAGCTAAAAAATCTAGGTGAACAAAATGCTTGCAAAGTATATAAATAGTCAACCACAGGTACTTTCTAAATCCCCTAAATCATATTCATATATCATAAATGGTAATAGTCTAAGAAATTATATAAGTGTGGAACCAAAACTCTTGATTTTGCAAAACAAAACAAAAAAAAAATGCGTAAGACAAATCATGCCTGGGAAGTAACCCCTTGATCACAAGATAGCATCTTAATGAATCTGTGTGATATCCAATTAGCAATAAAACTACTGAGAATTTGAATTTCTGCCTTTTTTGTGTAAATGTTATTAGTTCTTAATGTTTATGAAATCAATTACCTAATTTCACTGTGAAAATACTAAGCCACATATTCATGATTCTCCATTAATATCTTTATTGACAAACTGCTTTTCAGAGTTCAGATCCTTAATTAGGATTGTTACCATTGCTGATTCTCTCCTTTCTTCTCGTTTAATAACAAATATAGATTCAACTAAACAGTGGTTCTGTGTGTGTGCACACATGCATGCACGTGTATGTATGTGTGTGTACACTAGACAAGTGTTCTACCCAAGCTCTACTGCACTTGATATTAAACTAGTCCTTCACAGGGTTTTTCAGCCTTTCTGTAGGGGACTGGATACAGGCAGCAGCAAAATAGGACACTGGCTCAATGGTCATTAAGTGCAAGCATGAGGAAAAGAAAAAAGCAGGGCATTCAATTTTAATTTTGAATCTACCAGACATGCCTTGTCAACAGTATGTCACTGGCCTGTCAGAAGGAGAGAACACAAGACAAAACTGTCTTAATGCATCAGTGCTTACCCTACAACCACAGTGTCACACGTGGAATAGCACTAGGGAGGAGGCCTTGGGGGAGGCATCACGCACGCATTCTTTATGTTGTCATCAGCATGAAAGAAGGCATTTGACTGGACTCTAGTCTTCTGATTCATGATTCTCCACAAGCCCACTATGCACACAGTCAATAATCGAATTCTGTATGAACTAACTTGGGGCATTTCTACAGATTCTTGGAATAGGAAAACTATTAAAGAAATTATATATTAACAACACTACATGAAAGGAGCAGTGAGGCAGGATTAGCCATAGCCATTTTTATGACCCAAGTTTCTAGATTCTAGAGAGAATGGTATAGCCAGGAATCATCCAAGAATTTTCAAAGCTAACTCAGACATATTTAAGGAAAGACAAATTGGATGAATGCCGTGCTTGGCACTAAAGGATTGTAGGAGAAATTTCAATTCCTTTTATAATAAATATGAACGGTTTTGGTGGTAAAACAAAATGCACATGGACATATATTATTATTTAATTAGATCACCTGGTCAGTCTGGACAGTAAGAAAGGGTTACTAATTTATGGACATAATACTGGCATAGAAACAATACATAAAATAAATTGTAATGACAAAAAGCTTAAGCTTATTTCCAAATTATCTGTTCAGACTCAAGTTCATGTAAAATTAAGTCTTTGAAAACCTGAAATCGCTTGCTTTCAAGAAAATTTTTTTTCTTTTCTTGTATTTTTAATTTTTAAACATATTTTTAAATTGAGTATAGTAATATTTGATAAGACATTAGAAATGGTACACATTCAGAAGACCAAGATGAGAGCTATTAAAATGGTTTTTGCCCTCCACATTGCTGCCCTTGATGCTTGGAGCACAGATATCAGCATACAGAGTTATTCAAGGTTTCTCAAATGCAAGAGGTAATATTCAATTATTTTCCCAATCTTTCATAACTGTTAACCTGAGAAACAGATTTGATGATAAAAGTAATATCACAACCATTGTTAATTAGCTGTTTATGGTTTGAAAAATCTGTACCCTGTCTTTTTTTACCGTTTCTGTCTTTGTTCCTGCTGTTTTTACCCTTCAAAATAAAATTAAATTAAATTTTTTAAAGATGCCAATAAGAATTAACATATAAATATAAGAAGAATCGCTCTGCAAATTAAAATATTTCCCTTTTTTTCATGCTTAAGTTGGATTCAATTTTTATCCTCATTTAAGTTTTATAAAGGGGCCTTGCCAGATAGGTTGGTTGTTTAAAGCGCCACTTGAGCAAATGCAGTCAGCTGCATAGGACTGAGGTTCGATTCCCAGAGTTAGAAGCTGCACCAGACCTGCCCTTAAGGCAGCCTGAAGTAACTAAAACAAACAACAACAAAAAATCCTTCTCAAATTTTTCTAAGGGCCAGCCAAATAGTTAGGCAGATGCAGGGACCTGCTCTGTCAGCCATGCCCCAGGAACACAATGAGATGGCAACCTAGACATGATGTCACACACCCATAATCCCAGCGCTTGTGAGGCTATAAACAGGAGAATCACTATGAGCCTGATCTAGGCAGTGAGACCCTGAACACCCTGCCCTAAATACAAAAAATAAATAAATAAATACATTTTATAAAATTTACATTTGCTATAAATGTTGTATATTTACCTTTATCATGTTTACCAGGGACAGATATTATATGAAATTTTCTTTTAACAAATATACATATACACCCATATATGCCAGGTAATAAAGTAAAATTCAAAAAGTATGTGAACCATATTAATAAAAGTCTTGAAAACGTTTCTCTAAAAGTGAAAAAAGAAAAAGAAAATCTGAAATAATTTTTGAGATTTATAAATACTTTATGATAGCACATACAAATATTAAATGTTGACTCATCATAAAGGATTCCTTGAGGCACATAAAATATATATTTATAAGGGTGAAGACAAAAAATTTACAGATGAGATAACCCAAACTAAAAGCTCACATTTATCATCTGTCAGTTTACTGTCATAATGCCTCAAAAAGTTTGGCCAGCTTTTAATATAAATATACCATAAAACAAACTGCCAACCTGAATCATATTTGTTTCAAAAAAAACTAATCATAAGATTATGTTTAGATCTAAGTGGAATTTTGAAGCGAGGCTACGAATATCATATAAAATAATGTAATCAAATACACAAATAAGTAGGGCATATTTTCAAGTTAGATTATCACTTGCTGTGAAGTATTATTCTGCTTAGAACTTGCAACAAAAGAATCGCTCAATAACAATAAAAAAATGGGAAAGTAGATTTTAAAATTTTAATTTGAAATTTTGCTTATGATTTAAAATAATTGTAATAGCATGAATTTCATTTGTGCTTTTATTTTGGCCATTCTGATACTTTAGTATGCCAAAATATAATTTCATTCAATAACCAATTTAAGTATTTTGTCAAAGAACAATGTTACATAAAAATAGTTTTCTCTTTCCTCTAGTTACATGTAAATAACTTATTTTCACTTAGCAAGTAAGTGAAACAAATAGTTATTACTTATTTCCAAGTAACTATTTAATCACATGAAATTTGCATTCTTTTTTAAAAAAATCATAAACCACCACCAGGTACCAGTTATAAAAGTTGTCCATGAATGAATGCTTTGAGACTTTAAGTAAGCATAGAACACTTTTAAGTTCTGGGATCTGTCACCTTCGGAGTAAAACACTTCCAGTATCCAGCTGTGTAATCACACAGGTAGCTGAGCACGTTATTGTCTAAGCAAATGTGCTATGAGTCCTCAGATGATGAACTACACTAAGGCCAGATGTCAGAGATGCTGCAATTGATAATCCATCAGTAATTTTCTATCTGTCGCAATAGCTCTGACCCATTGAACTAAATAAATATGTTTAATCATTGAATGGTCAACTTATCAAATGGTGCCCAGGGCTAGTGGGAAGGACCTGTCAAATTCTGAACAGATAAACCAAGAACCATAGCCATGGGCAAGAAAGTAACTGCATTCTTCATCCCTCTACCTTCCCATCTAACTTTGGAAAAATAAGAGATTTAGGTGGAAATCATACTCAGAAAAGAAATTTAGGGTCAGTACATTACATCATACACTCACCGTGTCCTGTGTTTCTTTTCTACACAGCCACCTACTCATCTGCTTTAATTAGACTGTAGTATTGAAGATATTCTCACATTCAATAATAGCAACACAGAGAAAGTTAATAATGGACAAAGCAGCAAGGAAGGGCTCCATCACCGCAGCACGCTATGTGGGGTGGTGATTCGTCAATAGGTCTTCTCAGTCTATAAGATAAAGTTCTCATCTGGAAAAAGAAATAACCCTCACTCATCAATAAGCTACGGGATTCAGAACTGCTGAATATGAACAGTTACATGACAAGCCCACGGCACACAAACATTAATCATAGTTAATGAGATAAAGCTTTAGCAAGTGTGACATTGGAGAAATGATAGATCAGACATCCTTTCACCGAATGTACCAACAGCTATGTGATTATACAAGCCAGCCACCATCACTGTCTGGGACGGGAACAAATTGGGATCAGATTCATCGTACACAGTAGTGATCCTCTAGCAAGACGCATGGAGGTGCACGTGGAGCTTGCACAGCAGAGTTCTTTGTGTCTTACTTTGCCACCATGCATGAGCTCCCATGACAGAAGACTCTTGAACTTGTTTATTCACACCTGCTTAATTCTGCTTCCACAAACTGAGCAGCCGGTAGGGTTAAGAAGATGGATGAGAGGCACGAGGGCCATGAAGAGGTCAGGGTCACGATGTCATTAGATCTCATTAACTACATCACTCAAGATACCAGTCACTCCAAAGGTCACTTCAACTGAGGACTCTGGTATGTGAACAGGAGTACCCGTAGGACAACAGAGCAACTGCTTTTTTGAGAACTGATGTTATATATAAAATATAACAATTCTAGTTTTGCTTCTCTATTAAAATGTCTCTTGATCATAAGTCTCTTTACATGTCTCCTGATTATATCTCTTTATTAATAAATATAAGAAAGCTATTTAAGTTTCCACGCCAATAAAAAAATCAGATACACATTGCAAAAGGATCCACAGAAGTCTAGTAAATCCATGAGTCCGCAATTAACCTGCTGACTTCTGCCAGGTAAATTTGAGTCCTGTTGTTGGTACTGGTTAGTTTCAAAAGTGAAGTAGGACTAGCATTCAAAGGTATCAAAATTAAAAACTTGAAAGTCAATTTTTTTGTGTAGTAATAATTTTAAATTATTTTACCAAGTTGTAAACTCCTTGGCAGTAAAACTATTACATAAAGACTTTCCAGATAATACAATATTCTAAATTGGAAGGAGTTATTGAACAAGTCTGAAATGTAAATTACATCTATTTTCAAATACCTGTAGGAACATTGTAAATGTTCTTTGAAGAAATTAAAATTAGAGTTTCTATTAATATAAGCAGTATTTTATCTTCTATTTTATTAAAATATTAAATAAAACTCACTCCATTTCATAAACTATTATCACAATCATAATATTGACAAAGACTAAAATAAACTACAATGAAAAAATAATGTTTAATTTCTGGTCATAATTTTTTATTTTTATTTTTTATTTTTTTTAAATTTTTATTTATTTGTTACAGTGTCTCGCTACACATCACAGACTCTTTTTTGTGTGGGGGGGAGGGGGTCAGCTCAGCCAGCCCTGTGGGGAGGGGCTGGCACAGCATGTGGTGCTGGGGATCGAACTGCAGTCCTTGAGAGCTTGCCTAAGCTTGCCAAAGCAGGCGCTTTAGACCGCTGAGCTATCTT
>PVKA01010501.1:0-64200 GCA_004027165.1 Ctenomys sociabilis
ATTCTGTAATTTCTCCATTATGCTGACTGACTCCAATGATATATAATGTAAAACATGTACATATTATATTATACATATTATTATTTATAATCAATTTATCTGCATATTTTAAATCTATTACAGTATATAGAATATTATATTTTAGGTGTGATATATATTTATTTTTAGAAATGATTTCTTTCATCTTCTGTATCAATTTTTAGGTATATAAAATCAGGGAATAGCTGCATAGATTGCTCAAACTAGTCATGAATATTTTCCAAATGAATTGTGCTTTGCTGATTATTTTGCACCTTTGCTTTAAAATTATCACTGAAACCTTAATGTAGAATCTTAAAGGTCAAAGAATCCTTAAGGCAAATATTACTGAAAATCTTCATGACAAAACAACAAAAGTGAGATCCTGAGATGTTAACTGACTTGCTTAAATTCACACGTCTTCTCAGTAATAGTGCTGATAGGTAAATTCTGCTCTGTGGAGCTGTGTTATTTTTATCCTGAAGATATTCACTGCCTTTTCAGATATTTTTGGGACTTTAATTTTAGTTTATACTCTTCCCCATCTTGCAAGATGGTGGGCAAGAAAACTGAGAAACCAGACACTAGAGAGAAGAATCCCGAAGCCAAGAAGGCTTCTGCCAGTGGTACTGGTAGAAAGGGTAAGGTAAAAGCAAGAAAAAGTCCAAAAGGGGCAACCCCACTGAGACAGAATCCTGTCCTGGTTAGAGGAATTGGTAGATACATCCAATCTGTTGTTTATTCCAGAAAGGCTTTGTACAAGAGGAGATACACAGTTGCTAAATCAAAGGTTGAAGAGAAGAAGGATAAAATTCTCATTGAAATCACAAAATTAGTTGGTAGAGACAAGAATGGAGGTACCTGACTAAGGTTAAGCTTTAAAAAATGACCACTACCCTACTGAAGATGTGCCCTGAAAGCTATTAAGCCGCAGCAAGAACCCTTTCAATCAGCATGTGAGGACACTTCAAGCTAGCATCACTCCCAGTACCATCTTGATCATCCTCACTGGGCATCACAGAGGCAAGAGAGTGGTCTTCCTGAAGAAGTTGGCCAGTGGCTTGTTACTTGTGACTGGGCCTCTTGGCCTTGATTGTGTTCCTCTGTGAGGATCACAGCAGAAACTTGTCATTGCCACCTCTACAGAAACTGATGTGAGTGAAGCGAAAATCCCCAAATGCCTCACTGATGCTTATTTCAAGAAAAAGGTGCAGAAGCCCAGACACCAGGAGGGCAAGATCTTCAACACCAAGAAAGAGAGATAACAGATTTCAGAGTGCAAGGTGGATCAGAAACCTTTGGACTCACAGATTTTAGCAAAACTCAAGGCTATTCCTCAGCTCTGGGGCTACCTGTGATCCGTTTTTGCTCTGGCAAATGGAATTTATTCTCATAAATTAGTGTTCTAAATTTTTCATTAAGAACCTAATTAAATAACTGATATATTTTATATAATAATAATAATTTTAGTTTCTTGTTTGTTTTGTGTATAATTGTTGTGGAATATTTATTATTCCTTAAGATTCCCAAAAGCTTTATAAGGTGATGAAAGTGATACAATTCTGTTATTCTGCTTGGAACCAATATTTGAAAGCCAGAAATAAAATCGCAGACTTTATGAAAAATCAGGGTACCAGTAGTCCTCGTAATCATCATAGTGCTACATGTAAATGTGTCATTGGATTGGCTTGCAATTTGTAGCTCAAAATAGGCCTCTCCATTTATGCACCTCTATTGGATCTAGCTTACTCACTTACTACAGCTTCCCCCCTGTAGGAATCAAGTTTCGCAGTTCCTTTTGCAAGGCTAGAACTGAATTGAAAACTTGAACTCACTAATCTCATAATGAAATGCATAAACAGAGCCATAGCCAGCTTCTTCTATTGAGGATTCATAAAGAACTGCAGAGGAATTATTTTGGGACTCACCAAAATATGAAATGGGAGTTTACCTTCTCATTCTTTCATAACCAGTTCTGAGAATCATTTATACTTCCCTGAAGCTCCATTTCCAGTCAGTTTTCTTTCCTGAAATTAAAAAAATAAGTGGAGGAATAGGAGGAGGAGAAGGAAAGCTGGCCGGATCACTATTTCTGACATGCACATATCAATGGGAACAATTTTGTGGAATGTGATCGATGTCACCGCAGTGTGTTCTGACTAAGTACAAAGAACAAGAGAAATCAGTAATCACACATCTCTTCTAGATAGCCTAATCACATCAGAAAACCTGAATAGAAGGCAATAATATTACAGTTGAAGTATCTGTGAAAGTATAAAAATCATTACTGTAATCAGAGGCTAGATTTTCCCAAGTGCAAGACAAAAATTTTCTTTCAGTTGAACTGTAGAGTTACTTGCAAAAATTCTTCCTGATGCCAGAAGTACGTACTTCAAATGAACTATCCATGACCATAGGATATTATAGGACACTAAGGAGATCTCAAAATAAGTGCAAATCAAATGCATAGCCTTCCAGTTTAGTCTCTTGCTCAGCTCAGCAGTCGTCTTGCTTTCTCTTAGTAATCGTGTTTATTACTTTGGGTTTTCCCAGAAGCAAACTCTGAAACAATTTTAAATAAGTAAGTGATTTTCCTTTTCTTTTCTGTCTTATCTTCTTTTTTTATTCTCTTACTTTTTGCTATAAGCAATGAGCAGAGATGGAAAAGTACTTTGAAATATTAAGTAGGTTACACCAAAGTTTCACTGAAACTAAAGAGTGTGACAAAATCTTCCACTATGCTGAACCAGGAAATATTCTCCAGTTTCCTGGGAGTAAGCAGCTCTGTTTCAGAGCTGGACCCGTCCTGCTGGAGCTTGCACATGCCTTGAGTATGTACAGAGCTGTTCCAGAGAGGACAAAGGAGTTTGCAGAGACCTTGGGGGCCATCGCAGCCCTGTGAAGTGTGGTTGAGGGTAGCCGATACTTGGTAGAGCTCCTTCAATCTCCCGGTTCACATTTAGTCTTCCTTTTTTTTTTTTTTTTTTGTCTTTTTGAGACAGGGTCTTACTGTACAGTTCAGGCTGGCCTTAAGCTCACTTTGTAGCTCAGGCTGGTCTTGAACTCACAATAATCCTCCTGCCTCAGCCTCCCTAGTGCTGGGATTACAGGCCTGTGCCACCACGCCCGGCTTTAGTCTTCCTTTTTGCTTAATTTTATTAATTGACTCCCTTTCGTATTGCTCCCAGGCCTTATTTTTTTCTAAACATGGATTTGGTAAATAACATCGTATTAATTTAAGCCTTACTTCTCTAGGTTTATATTTTTACTGCCTAGTGCTTTTGCTCTCATTTCCAAAGAAGTTGCATTTTATGTTAATTTCTTTTTTCCTTGTGCATGAAGTCCTATCCAAATGAACTTTTGCCTTAACTTGACTCATCAATTTTTAACCCTTTTATTATGTACTTTTAAACCTCACCTCTTTAGTTTCTCACCTTTTCCCCCATACTGGCAGATTCCCAGGTCTCCAATATGGAGGAAAGAAAACCAAAAGCAGAAACACGCAAAACAAAACTTTTTTCCTGAACTCTGACTCCCTTGTAGCCATCATTTGTTCCACTCTGCATCTTTATTATCGATGACCTTTGACAATAGTTCTCTTGGTTTCACTAACTTTGCCGTACTCCTCCATCCTCTGCTGATTTGCAATCCTGTCATTTAAGCAAAGCAGCTTTGTATATTTCTTTTCCCTTAACATGCAGTTATGATGGGCTGAGAGCTTGAATTTTATTCCCTAAGAAGATTTAGAGTGTTCTCAATATATCAGTAGTTTTACGGATACAAACTCTCTCCATTTAGGTTTCCTTTTGAGATTATATGTGACATTTCTCTATTCTATCCTCAGCAGACAAGAGTTAAAACTCAGCTGTTTAACTAGAGATCCCACAAATTACTGGATATAACTTCCTCAAACAAGTCAATTTGTGCACGTGGTAGGATTTATTGAAAATTTGGTATGAGGAGGTTTCACACGACGGATGACTCTACTTCATGGCGAGATCACTGCACCGGTTTTCCAAATGATTAATCCAAAGACAATTTTAATTTTCATTTTGTTGAAAGTCTTCATTGTATTAAACTCTCTTAAGCACTGATATGCCTTAAGGGGTTGCTGAATTCTTATAGGGGTGTTCAATGTTTACAGTGTCCCTGTACAGGAAAGTCATGGGCCTCTATTTCTTGTCCCTTATGGTCATTGACATCTGGGAATGTTTTCTCCAGCCAATTTTTTTTTCTTCCTTTACTCTTTCTCTGTAGAAATCAGTACTCTTCTCCCTTGCTTTCTCTTTTTTCTCTTCCTTCTTCCCCTCTTCCCTTTTCTCCTGTTCTTCTTTCTCTTCCTCTTCTTCCTTCTCCTTCTCCTAATCTGTGTATATGCTATTGACAACCAAATACTCTAGGACAATCTTTGCCACATATATTACCTGCCCTATGTTTCTAATTATCTTTTACACTTTTTTGAGGGGTATTACACAGACTTCTCAATTTTAGCACAAATAAATCAAACTACTTTAAGCTTTCCATGATATCTCTTCTCTGATCTATTCTTTCTATATGTCCTATTTCAAAGTTGGGTCACTGTTTGCTTTGGTCGTGTCCAGTTTTCAAATATATTATCATTATTATTATTATTATCACCTTCTTCTTCTTCTTCTTCTTCTTCTTCTTCTTCTTCTTCTTCTTCTTCTTCTTCTTCTTCTTCTTCTTCTTCTTCTTTTTGAAATATAGTCTTGCTAAATAAATTAGGCTGGTCTTGAAATGTTGTCACTCATCCTGCCTCAGGCTCCCAGTGCTGAGGTTATAGGAGGTTGCCACCACATCCAGCAGTCTTCTATGTCTTGAACTTCTGAGTTTATTCCCTTTTCTGTTTTTACTGCTTTTCCCGAATTCAAAATAGGCTTCAAAATGGTTTGTTTTATGACATGTGCACTAAATTTCATGATCCCTTCTTCAAACTCATCAATGTCATAAATTTTATAATGTACATCTGATCACATGGATCATCTGATTAATGCTTTTTACTATCTATGGGCGATGTGCATTGCTTTGTTGACTGGCCTGCAAAGTGTGCTATGATCTAAGCTCCTAGCACAGGCCCACACAGGCCCTCACTGCACCTGACCCATCCTTCTACAGCACCCTCACTGTCACATGAAGGCCTTTTACCTGGTATTTTATTTAACTGAAGTGTTTCTTCCCATTTTTCATCATGCTACCAATTATTTTCTATTGTGTAAGGAAACAAAGTTTATTCTCTACAGTCTAAGTTATTCTTTAAGTAGTAAAATTTTCATGTAATATTCTGGCTTCATTCCCAAACAATTTTGAATAGTTTTCTATGTGTCTTTTATAAGTAGAGTATGCTTTGTTGTAAGGAAATGCACAGTAAGACAGCAATATATCATGAGACTTGTCTCATATACTGAAAGGACACAAGTTTTTGCAATTCAGTCTTCTTCAGAGATTAGTATACTGATTAGGACATAGGACAGACTGCACTTGTCAATACAATTAACTACTGAGAAGACATTGTTTTATTTTTCCCATCAGTTAGAAATTATTGAGTGTCTACTGATTAAGAAATTTTAAACTAGATGCTACAGGAAGAACATGTGCAGAAAGAATGAAACAAATTCATACCAGGAGTACCACAAATACTAAAACACATTTTAATTAACATAAAATTCTGGGTTTCATGGTTCTTGACCCTCTCACCTTTGTAAATTAGTGAGGATGATTTGTGTAGTGTAGCTAAGAATTCTTATTAAATATGTGACTTACAAATCATGTTGCTAAACTAATTATTTATTAACCTAGTGAAAAAGTCATAGTTATAAGCACTTGGTAATATTTAACAAACATTAAAACAATGCATTTTACAGTTTTAAAAAATTCCAAGAACTTTTACCATGCCTATCACAAACATAAATAAATGTGCTTTTTAAAATACATAATTTGGTATTAAATTTGATAGTTTACTTTTGTGATTATTGAGGCAATAATGAACTTGTCTCTCAGTATGGTTTAGCAAAGATTATAATTGTCGGGTCTTTAAGCACACTACTCTATTTTTAAATTTCAAATATAAATATTTTATTCATGGAGAAATAAAATGTCCAAGGATGATGCTGCTTTAAATAATTCTAATTTTCCTTTTAGATCAAGATGAATGTGCTGTTTATGGTACATGCAGCCAGACCTGTGTGAATACATACGGCTCCTATACCTGCGGGTGTGTGGAAGGCTACATAATACAGCCAAACAACAGGTCTTGCAAGGCCAAAACCGGTAAGCACTCATATGTTTTGTCTTTTCAAACTTTCTTGTTTCATTTTACAGCTCCTTTCCATTACAAAATCTCATTCACTTTAATGCATTCTTCCATAATTAGAAATCCAGAATACATCTTTCAGTTGTCACTGATTATTGTAAAACTTTTTCTGTTGCAGGAAGTTTCTAATTAGCCAAACTTATTCAAAAGAGATGAATTTATTGATTGGACTCACTATTTTTTTGCTGGACATTTGTAACAAGAACTCTTAATAGGTTCCTGATAGATTTTGCATTGCCTCTGAAATTCACACCCCAAATAATACAGTAATCTGCTAAACCTGAAAAACAGATCATGTCATCATCTTCCTTAAATTTTTGAAAGATTTCAAGTGATCCTGAGAATAAAACATGGACCACTCACAGGACATGACAGCCTGATTATCTAGTATGTAGTCCTTTACTCCGCCCTCACTTTGCCCTTCCATTGTCAAAGGTAGCTGTGTTTGTTTTTTCTTTCTTCAACTCTTCAAGGCTCTAAACTTGAGGCCTTCATCCTCACTGGGGGATATTATTTGTTTGTTGTTTTATTCCACAGTATGTTTACCTGTGGTGTTTACCTTAATGTATCTGTCTTAATATTTAATTCTCCTATGAAATATCAACAAGCAAAATGATCATACCTAACCATTGTATTTAAATATATACTCTCCACCTATATTGCTATTGTATTGTTAGTTTTATATTCTTTACAGCACTATCATTTAAATTAACTCATATGTACATATTATATATATATATGTATATGTATATGTATATATTTGTTCACCACATGATTTTTCCAACATAATATAAAACAAGGAAGAAATTGAGGGAGGAATGGAGAGACAGCAGAAGGAGGAAAAGGAAAGAAAGGGAAAAAGCAAGAAAAAGGAGTCAACTGTCCTTCTAATTAAAGTTACTAAAGAAGTGTCTTCTACTCTTCAATATTTGAATTTTATGTTTTGAAACTGCATTTTACCACTTAACCACAAATAAATCTTGCAATTTCTGTATAATTTGCAGCCTACTTTAAACACTGAGTAAACATTATTGATTTTTTGGTTGCTAAATGAAACTTTAAAATTCACGAGTCACAATAGGAGAGTGCTCATTTCTTGCATGCGAATCAGCTTGGGATGAGCAGAGGGTTATATTATAAATAATTTTCCATCTAATTATTTTCTAACTTCCCTTGAGTCTGGCTTCATATTATGCATCTTCAAATTGTATTGTGTTGACAAATTACAGAGCCTCCACCCTCCGTTTCATTAACAATCGGCATCTTAAGCATGGGATGGAATTACCTTTTCTCAGGGCACAGCGTGTGAAACCCTGGCTCTTCTCAACAAGCTTCTGCTGTGGCTCTGCTTACACATAACTTCATGTCATGTTCAGTGATTTCCCTGAGATAGTGTCATTAATTATTTAGTCAATTTATTTATATGCAAAATGACAAAGAAAGAAGCACTTCTTCTTTCAATCACTGCCTTTGTGATGAAGCCCTGTTTGTTTTGAGGAAGCAATCCTTGAGAAAAATCAGTTCATGTGATATGATCTGCTTCTGCTCACCACTGAGAGTTTTGATTTAAAATATTGATGGACTAAAGACGCTGAAGTCTTGTTCTTTGCTGTTCATATTGATCCACACAATATCGCTGTGGTTACACTACGAGAGTGCAATGTGGTAAATCCTATACAACAAGGAAGCACATCTCTTTCACACTAGAGGGTTAGCTGACAAAAATGGACTGATTCTAGAGAGGAATGATACCTGATAGATAATGTCTTACTACATAGGGAAATTTGATGACTGTGGTGTTGATAATGAATTATACAAATCACTTCACCTCTTGGTTCCTAGATTGACAAGAGCACTCGTCTATGGAGATTGAAAAATGCAGAATTCCTATGAGAATATTGTGCTTTATAGCCCAAGGGGAAAAAGTTGCTAGTATTATAGATATAACCCATAACAACACTAATTCTAAAGATCGTAAGTGGATTTGAGTCAATGTATTTGTAAAATTTAATAGAAAACTTAGTGGGTTTGTTCATGTTTCTTCATATTTATAGCAAGGGCAGGAGCAGTGTTGGCTTTTCTTATCCATACAATTCTACTTAGTAAATCAGAGTTTAAAATTTTGTGCAAATTTATGGCACATATACTTATACATGGCATTCCATGTAGTTTTTTTTTCTAACTTTCCTTCAATATGGCTTGATATTATGTGACAATACTTTATGTCCAACTACTGCTAGTAAGGTTATAAATTAATTCCTGCTTGTCTTTAATCTTACTCTTTCAGCTTTTGGATAACTGGATAAGATTGAACCCCTCCTTTTCTTTTATCTATAGTTTTATTCTGCTGGACTACAAAAATTGATACTCCCTGAAGTCGAGGGAGAGTACCAGAGCTTTTAGCTGTTGGGCATTGTGAAATACCAGAGAAGGTTGACCTAGAGATGTGTTTATGTGAATGGTTTCCAAACTTAGAATAACATAAAAATATCAAGATTGATTGGTGCATTCATGAAACATGTTCTCCAGAGACTATACAGAATGAATGATGGAATCAGAAACACATGAAGAAATAGTGTTTTAGAGGTCAATTGGCTTGAAAGCTGCTTATAAAAGTCTAAAGTGGTGCAGCCTAAATTAATACCATAGTATCAACTATTCACTCCAAAGTATGCTGTAGAGGTTTATTTTCAACCTGACAACTGATAGTAATTAGGTAAATCAATCTAAATTAATTATTCTACTTTTGAAATATAACGCCTAAACTAAAGTAATATTCACAAACCTTAGGAGCACCTTTAAGGAGTAATTGTAGTGCAGGGAGGAGATTTTAGACACTGGCAGATAGAAAAGAAATTAATGGTAGGCAGAAAACTTTTTCATGCCTATTGATTAATGTAATGCAGATTTTCTACATTTAGTAAGACTGGCTCTTACTAAAATTTTCTACACTTAGTAAGACTGCTCTTACTAATGAAAACACTATTTTCATTCACTTCACAGTTGAACGACAATGTAGTCTAACTGTAAACTTATAATTCTAAATAACTTTCAAAAGAAAGTATATCAGCAACATACATTTTCAGACAATAACCTTAAATATAACTACTTGAATAATTCTTCAAGTAGTTACAGAAGAAGATATGAAATTACAATCATCATGACATAGAAATCATCACTTTGGAATGCAATGTAATATACACTAACAATTGCTAGCTTTTTATTTATACATTAAGTTTTTTTTCAACTTGCACAGAAGTTAAAAGCAACCATTTGTGGACACCCAATAAAAATTTCTATATGGCTTTACTTTGTGCTTTGATACTACATGTCTAATATTGAATTGACAAGTTTGGAAATATAAGATTTTTTGAAAAGTTAGCTCAGTTTGCTGTAGAAATAAATATTACAGTTGGGTAACTGGGCTAAAATCAGGCCAATGTAAGACTAGCGATAGTGGAAGGGGTGGGCACTGGGCAATTCCATTCCACATAAATTCAAGTTCTTTCTGCTGTATTTGTCAATATCCTAACCATTTATTGAAGGCAAGACCTTTCACCTATGATACAAAATCTTTCTGACCACAAAAGGCTGCTGAATGTTCTGAGCAGCACTAAGGAACACTAGACACTATGCTCATCACTGTAGATCAGTGAGTCAGATGGTGCCCAAGGAAGATTACTCCTCATTTCTATAGCAATAATGGAAAAACTATAGCAATAATATGCAAGAACAGATTAAATGACTTATGTTTCAGCTTATATTTTGCTGCTCTTTGATTAGAGACACAGGGTTTGGACAAAATAACTCTGAGTTGCAAGAACAATAATCATAATCCCTATGGAATTGCAGCACTAAAAGGAAGTAGCAAGTGATGGTTTTCATTCTACTTGTGGTACTCCTTGTGAATATTTTTAAAAAGATAGAATACAGAAATAAGGACCAGCCAGATAGCTCAGTAGTATAAAACACTAGCTTAGTCAGTCACGGGGACCAAGGTTCTATCCCTAGCATGGCATGTTGTCCTTGGCCCCAGGGCACATGAGAGAGCAACTGAGAGTGGGCATGGTGTTGTGCAACTGTAATCCCAGTGCTTGGGAGGCTGAAAGCAGGAGGATCACTAAGAATCTGATCTGTGTAGTGAGACCCTATAGACTTTGTACTAAATACATTTAAAAAATCAGAATAAAGGAATAAAATACAACTTATTGTGCCTTTTAATTCAAAATTTAATGATATTTCAACATCGTTTATTAGATCATTTACATTTTCATTTTGGAGGTAGAAGAATTTATAACCTATGGTTTGCTGTTAGGACTTATTCTATTTGTGGCAGAACAGCAAGCTCTTGAATAGTGGGAAAAGAATTCTCCATCCAGAGAAACTTCTCTTTATCCATGTAGCAATGTGAGGGTACTGGAATATTTGGGACCAAGAAAAATAGTCAGAAGCTTGAGAAAGGCTCAAAGGATAATGGGACTTTTTGCTGATTTTGTTCCTTTATTCAGGGCTTACTCTATTTTACTGAAATATTGGCCTCAGAGTTGAGGAGGCAGCTCATGAACATCTCTTCACTGTGTCTCTACTTCAACTGAGTACAATATCCTAGAGCAGCTTCCTCTTAGTTACACACATGCCACTGGCGGGCAAGCACTGCTATCTGTAATCACATTTTACTAGTTAATTTTTGCACTTCAGAAATTACACAGCTACCCAGACTATCTTGATAATTTGACCTTTATACCTGACTATTGAAAGTATTCTTTTACTTTGGAATCACAGTATTTATACCCCATATTTTTAAGGTATCATCTCTGAATTGGAGATTAAGTTCCAAGGAAAAGAAAGTCAAGAATTTCTGATGAATTTTCATTGCCCCAGTTACGTTTGTGTCTCTACCATAACAGCATTCATGAGTAGCACTGATATTTTGCTTTGGTTTTGTTTTCCCTTCAGCTGGGGAACACCATCTTCACAGTCTAGCAAGTTTTTGATATCTGTGATCTTTTTATAGCAACAAAGTTGCAAGATTGATATGAAAATACAATAGTGGCATCTAATGGTTTATCACCCCTTTTATTTACCCACAATTTAAGTGAAAATCTGAGTATCTTATTCATAGTCTTTATAGTTCATATCTTCACGGCTATTTATCTGAAGATTTCTTTGAGTGTTAAAAATAAGTGCCCTTATTTACAGGATCTAAATTTAATAACATATTTGGTTTTATAATTTAGCACCATGGAAAGACACAAATTCCTAGCATTGTATTTAATGTTTTTAAAGTTATCAAATTAACAACTAAATTCCCAAGTAGAGTGTTTTATAAAATATATAAAGCTCTATCATTAAGTCAGCACTGACTCAGTGTGATAAACAATAAAATAAATAAAGCAGATTTAAACCCCTATAAGTTGCAAGTGTTATATGTTATATAATTATGTACATATATATGTAATATAGCCATTCCTCTGTATGGCAACAAAACAATGATAGTATATCCCTGCTGAAAAAAGTCAAAGTGAAAAAATACGTAAAAGCTAGGAGTTAGATAAAACAAATTCATTTTCCAGAGAGCCTTCATGGTATCACTTGCATTAACTGCAATCAATAAGAATAAAAAAAAAAAAATTGTAGGAATAATACCAGTTAAATAATGGCCTTGGGCACTTCTCTCTCCAGAGACTGTGTTTTCCCTTAGTCAAGATTACTAATATTCTTCACATTCCCTGTAGCCAAGCTGCCTAGAGTCATTTTAGTTCTGAGAAGACAAAATCTATGACAATGATTTCATTTTAAATGTATGAACATTGCTTCTTAGTACTAGGACTCCTGCAGCATAAATTCTATTGGTGCCTTCCAGAAAATAGATTGCTGCCCCAATTGTTAAATAAATTATATCCTAATATTCTGATTAGTTGGAACAGTATACCATTGAGTTATGAAGGCTATCCCTACTAAGTTCCTCACACCAAGGTAGGCCATCAACAAGAACTTAAAGTACTTAATGTTTCCCTATAATATCAATAGAAAATTGTGATCTAACCTACAGACTGTATGTTTATGTCCCTTAGCAGTGCCCTGAGGAACAGTAAAATAGCGGAAATCAATTTCCTTTTTTCCCTTTTTTTGGTAATAAGCTTTCCTGTTTTCTCTGTTCTCTTTATTCTCACCTCATCCTGAAAACAACTTATTTCACATTTATCTGATTACACAATCTACAATTAAGCATTTCACCTTCCTGTGACTTTAACTGGTCAACAAACTGATCTTTCCCTATTACAGATCACACCTGTAGTCATATACCAAACTTAAATCCCCTTATTTGTTTAAAGGATGGTTAATCACAATTGTCTTCTTTTCCTTTAAATTACTAAGCTTTCTTTTTCCTGGATAATTCCCATCAGTGCCCAAGCGTGTTGTAAAGATGATATAAAACAACTTTCTTTACTCTCATATTTTTCTCCAACTACCACTCTATTTTCTTATTTCAACATAGAAATATCTGTGGAGTGAAATGTCTTCTCTCCACATTTCTTACTCTGTTGAAGTTGTTCTCATGGGTCTTAATATTATTTTTATTATTCTTATCATTGGGGAGGTAAAAATTGACTTCTGTTTACTAATTAGTCAATTATTTGTCATTATCAAAAAACTGACAGCCTGCCCTTTAATTATTGTTTCTTTCAAATCACCACTTTCTTAGAATTTTTTTCTTGCCTTACCGTTTTTTCTTCCCTCCTCAATTATTTGCTGCACTGTCTTCATTTTCCTAGTATTTCTGGCAGGATTCAGAGCTCATTTTTTATTCTTTATATTTCTTCCCTTTTAAAATCGAATTCTTATATCCTTTCAACCTGTATCACAGCATTAAAATTATGTTGTCTTCAATTAATTTCAAAAATGCTTAGAGACTGAGACTCCCAAGATTTACCACTGGTCCTTCTTGCTCTGTTGAACTTCTGATCTACAATTTACTTGCCCTTTCAGTGTCTCCCCTCAGAGAGAAAATATGTTGTGCGGCTTTTCAATTAGAATATTCTAAATCGAAATAACCTCTTTCAAAAGGTACCAATGGTTAATTAGGTAAGTCTCCGTGGAAAAATGATTAAATTGTTTTAAGGTCTATGGTTACCTTGAATTGGTCAAAGGTTTACTAATGAGATTTACCATGCCAAGGATCAAGTTACACAACAGAGTTCTAGCCAGTTCACTACTGTGCCAACAATGAATTTATTTTCTCTTTTTAAAATTAACATAATTTTTCATATTTTGAATGGAATAATTATTTTTTTCATTACCCAAATCTACAATTTCCAAGTCATCTTTCACCAGGATTTCCTCACTGCCACCATCCAGCGATCACCATAACTTAGTCTCTACCTCTTTGTGTCATGAAAAATGAAAGTGACAGCTCTACTTTAGTAATCCACATACTTGATGTCTTTTTCAAGTTTTCATAAGATACCATTATCTTTTGGTAATTAGAAATGAGGTTATTCTCTAGGGAATATGTAGACGCTATTATGAAAAACATTTATAGGGTTTTATTTTATTTTCATTTTGAAAGCTTCTGAGGAGTCGCTGGGGGTTACACTGCTTCAACACCCTCTGCTTCCAGTAGAATGATGTCACGCATAGCCATTCTGTATTACATCTTTCTAAATAGGAAAAAAAATTACATTTTCCTTTCATCTTACAACTTTCTGACTCACTCCAGAAATCTAAGATAAGGTGGTGTCAAAAAGCTTTAATATTCTCCCTTCATATATCATATGATTTATGATGCTTCACTTAAAAACTGGAAGCAGAAATAGATACTTTATAAATAAAATGAGAAATTTATTCATTTCATTGTATTTTGCTTACCTTTGTCACTATAGTTTGCTAAAATGTTACTGTCCCATAATTTACTTCTTATTTGACTTTCTTAAGGCACAGTTTTAGGGTCCTTTTTTTGTGGCACCAGGGATTAAGCTCAGGGTCTTGCGCTTGTCAGGCAAGCACTTATTCTACTGAACTATCTCCCAGGGCCCCAAGGCACAGTTTTCGTCTGATTATAATATACATATTTTTAAAATCATCACTTGCTTTCTATACCCCAGTTTAAATATCCATCATCTTTTATTGAATAACTCTCATAGCTTATTAACAGGTGTCTTCAGTACCACAAAGCTCTATGGCCATGTGTATCATTGTGCTGTTCTGTACCTGCATGAACTAAGCAAGTTGTATTTGTATACCTTAGTTTTCTCAATTATATAGTATGAATAATGCTGGCATCTGCATTATACTGTTATTATGGGTGTAAAGTTGCAAATAAACGGACAGCATGTATTATGTTTTAATTTAATTAGTGTTATCAATTGGTATTAAAATTAGGTATATATATATATATATAAATTCCTCTTATGTGTTCTCCACAAAGCTATTACACTGAGATCAATTTGTCTGTAGCATATTTCAGACTTCTGTATTTGTATCAAGCTTATTACCTCTGAAAGAATTGCTTTCCTTCACCTTTCTACGCTTCTTCAAGACAAGAATGAGAGCATACATCATCACCAGTAAAGAATTTTGACTCCAGTAAAGATTTATCTAATAATTGTTCAAAATCTTAATTGTACTGTACAACTTTTGTGAAAGTATCAATCTGATTATAAAATATAGATTTTTTCAAAGACATCTTAGGCTTTGTCTTTCCACTAGTCTATGCCTTTCTTAAGTCAGATTATTCTATTTACACCATGTCTTTTAGATTATAGTTAAATGCCTAATATCTATAAATAATAAATAATTGCCCAGTAAAAGAACATTATGCCCAGTAAATGCATATACTAAAAATAAAAGATAATACAAGGCAAATTATAGATAGTTGTGGTTATGTAAATTTCTTAGTCAACACAATATTGTTTAATTTTATATTGTTCATATTTAAGAGAAATATATTTCTTGTACAAAACATAATGGTTTCTTACATACTAAAATAGATTTTTACTTCTATTGTCATGAGTTATAGTAAAGAGATTTTTTTTTATGAAAGAAAAATTTAGTAAAACTGAGGCAATGAATTTTTTCAGATTTTTGATAAAGTAACCTATTTTTTTTCTTGCATGCTATTTATTTTATCCTTATTGTCAGTTTGGTTTTCTGACTAAATATTTGTCACGATAGTATTTAACCATTATCTTATACAATTAACCTAGACATTTTCCTTTTAACTAAATATTTCACCCTAATGCTCAACTTATTTCTATTTTAAAGACAAAGTAAACAAGAACAGAGACAGAAACAAAACAACAAAAAGCAAGACAAATGGCACAGAGCTTCAAATTTTTTTACACTTTGCATAATTTTAAAAATAAAAAAAATTATTGAAATTGTTCTCTATTTTGTTGCACCTAGTAATAATTTAAATGGTATGTAAATTTTTTTAAAATCCTATGTTTGCATGAGTTTTGCTTAAAAGCTATTAGCATACTTCTCATCTTTAACTATGTGCATATTTTTTATTTTTATCACCTATATACAATTTGCATAGGAGAAATGGCAGCATATTGAATAAAATCCTTTATTAATAGTTAAGTTCCTATTAACTTAGGAAAATTTTACTTTTTACAAAAGTAAAATTTTGACCTATGTTGCTTGTACTTATGCTGATCCTTCACTTTGTAGGTTTCACATGCAACTCTTTCACATTTTATCCATGGCTGCAAACACTGAAGGACACCAACTGACACTTTTGTCAGACTATTGTGTTTGCAATTAAATGATAGCAGAATATGAATAACTAAATTATAAGATTTCATAAATAAATGTGACATTTTATACACATATAAACATTAGAGTTACATTGATTTTCATGAGAATCCATAAATTGAATCACTTAAATTGAAACTAAATAAATTAATAATCTTAGAATTGAAAGAAGTAACCGTAGTTTGTTTATTCATTTATTTACTTATTTATTTACTTTGCACTACTGGAGATTGAACTCAGAACCTTGTGCTTGTCAAGGAAGCACTTATTCTTTTTTTTTTTTTTACAATGTATTAATTTTTTTTTAATTTTTGTTTTGTTGAAGTAAAAATATCAATGAGACAGTTTCAAGATAGCTTGACAAAATGGATTTCATAAATTAATACATTGCAAACTGTTTGCATAATGATTTGGTATCATAGAAGTTGCATACATGATATTATACTTACAGACATTATTATAGCATATGTCTCTTAACAGTAAATTAAGAGAGTGTAGCTGTTTGCGTATCTTATTTTTATACTTGAATTTCATCAAAGATTCAATAATTAATGCTTTCTACCTTGTTATTTTCTTAGTGGTTGTACATAGTACCAGAAGCCGACATAATATCCTGTCTAACCACCGTTAGTGTGAGTCTTGCCTCTCATAGGATTATGTAGAAACACAGCTTTATCTATCCCCACTGTACTGCCTATACACACACATCATGATTCTTCCTTTCTATACCCCTTCCTTTGTCTACACCTGTCAAAAAACCAGACACACATGTGTAAATATCATATAATCTCCCTAGTATAAAAAGTGAAAAGCAGAAATACAAATGGAAATGTACAACAACCACTAAAATCAATTGAGTCAGATAAGGCAAAGTGAATGGCATATGCTTCAGGATACCAATCAGCTTTTCTTCTGGATAGTTAACAACCTAAGTTCACAGATCAAAGTTGGAGAAATAGAAGAGCCACAAGGCCAGCCAACATTTTGGCCCTAGCCTTTCAAGGTCAGCAAAGACTCAGGACATAGGAGAACCTATACTGCAACATCATGAAACTCAGTTGAGCTCCAAATTTTCTGAACAAGGAGATTATGGAGCCACAGAGGAAAGAGATCGAATTTCTATAGTGTGCCTGGGGAGAGTCACATGGAGAGAACTTTCTCTCAGGCTCTCACAGAGAGAAAACTGGTCAAGCATTGGCCGTGACTCATCCACATGGATGACACAGACAAAGGATCTATAGAATAAGGTACAGGACTACAAGAAAAACCCTGAGGGGACTTCACTGACCTCATAAGAAATATAAAGTCCATGTGTTGGTATATAAGTCTTGTTCTATCTAGGTCTTAACTATCCAGCAGAAAAGTATAAAAATGAAATATACATCGTGCGGCCATAATGCTAAGTTGAGCTGTAAATGGCTATGGTCGACAACATCTTCGGATAACTCACTATTGTTGTGGAATGCTGGTATGTGTTGGGTTGTGTTGTCAAGTTCAAGCACCTAAGTTAGTTGAATGAAAATGGAGCCCTTATTCTATTGATCTATCTCATCAGCCCAGTAACAATAGTAGGTTTTTTTTTATTTTTATTTTTTATTTTTATTTTTTTGTATCAGGGATTTAACTCAGGACTATATGCTTGCTGGGCAAGCACTTACTCTACTAAGTGGTCTCTAGGGGCCCTAGTAATTGTAGTTTAAGTGAAGCTTTTAGGATGACTTTTCCTCATATTATAAGGCTATAAATACATTTTACTGTGTTCTTGACTATGAGACAAGAAGGCTCTGCTTGTAAGGATACAAGTTACATTGGTAACTTGGTTCCATTGGTTAGAATTTAAATAATGTGTTTATATACCTCATAAGTGCTCTTTCCATGTTTCCATGACCCTCTCTTTAATTCATAATTTAAAATCATTCTCCAAGTTTTGTGGCACCACTGTACGTGGTGCAAATATAAAACTCTCTAACTCTGAAAATACATTATTTTAATACCATCAACATATGCATCATGGGACAAAAGCAATTTTTCTCTTGCATTGTGAATTTGTTGACACAAACTTTTTCAATCTGAGTCTTTATTCCCCAAGGTAGGATGTTAGCAGAGTGCTCTCCTGTGTTTTAATATCATCTATGTGAAAGGTTAATGTTTATTCCCCCTCAGTATGTGTTTATTTTGGTATCCCTTTGACTAAAGTCATCTATTGTGTTTTCCAATCTTCCCCTTGGGAAAATTTTCCAGTGTCTCTAAAAATGACATCAAATAGAAGCATTGCATTTATTCCGGCCAGGCTTCTATTCTTATCACCCTAGGTGTGGTGCTCTTCATCAGAAGTAGGGGTAGACTGTCTTCAGGATGAGAACTGGGAAAAGCATGTTTGTTTTCACCAGGGGTCTATGGACTTGGACCATGCAGACTAACAGATTTCTGTCTTTAGAGTTGGATGAATATTGTGGGTTCCTGTGTTTCAAAAGCTTTCTTTCTTTATGTCAATATATCTAAAGAGAGAAATTATAGTTGATAATTACCACCAATACATATTACTTTAGTCAGGTATTTTACTACTAAAATTGTAGGTTATTGGTGTCCTGTCTCTAGGCTGTCATTAGTATTCTTTAAATTTTCTCTGTTACATCAGGCCATGGGAGCTCATGAATTATTTGATTTTCTTTTCACTGGTGTTCTGTTTATTTGAGGCTTTAAATTGACAGTTTATATGTTTCCCATTAAGATAAGCATCTAATTCATTAAAAATACAGCTAAAAATCAAATGAATTGATTAAATGTGTCAAATAAATTGTCTGCATTGACTATTAATCCATTCTTATCTCATTTGCTCAGGGGAATTTCAATACTCCTTCATACATCAGCCTCTCTCCAAGGAATACATATGACACAGTTGAATTTACTGACTAGTAACTAGATAAGAAATGGTAGTCTAAATCTGGATTTCTGCATAAAGCTTTGCAGCATAGAAGCTTTCCATAGGGGCACTTTAACTAAGAGGCAGTTTCACTAAAGCTCATTTTAGTTGTCAAATGAATACCTTCAACACTGACATCATGTCAGCTTATCTTTGTCAGCCTGATAAAACAGCCCTCTAAGACTCCTCACTAAACTGCAAAATCTGTGATCTTACAGATTTCAAGGGTTTTGAGGTCACTTGGAAAATGACAAAACTAAGTGTAGAAAAGAGATCACACTGGGACCTCTGAATAAAGGAATCACAGGGGCAAGTGCAGTTCAGTCTCAAGACAGATGTGAACGATTAAGAGGAAAGCCAGCTGGCACCCCACACTCAGTAAATACACAATTTACATTCAGCAGAGATGTTTCATGTATGACTCAGTTTGTGAGAGAACGTCTTTTTTATGGAAATGTATTATCATTTGTGAGGCTTCTGTTTTTGTCTTGTTTTTTGGTTTAAACTCAAGTGGTCCCAGATATGTCTGTTGCATCCACTGGCAAGAAACTATTGGACGAATAAGTTTATCTTATAGAAGCAATTTCGATCAATTTGTTGTTGCTAGCCTTGCTGTTCTTGTTGTTTTATTATGTCAAGAATAATTATTATACTTTTAGAAGGCAGAGAAAAATTGTATGATTTAATTAAGACAATTCATTTGGGCTAAAAATTCAAATACTCATGGGATACATCAGGTACATTATAGAATTTAGGTAGTAAGCTTATGAGACAGGATCCTGAACCATCTTCATGGGGAAGTTCTATCTGATGGAAGCACTAGGAGCCTGGTATCCATATCCCCTGATGGAAAAGACAAAGATAGTTAAATAATAGGACTTTACAGCAGTATTTAATTGCATTACTCATGGTATGAACTTCTTACCTTATAGTGCTTAGCGTGTTTCTTAATATTAAATAGCATTTACAAAATTGTTTGAAAAGACAAGTATTTCCTTCACAAGTTAAACAGCAAAAATATTTTATTACATTTTACAAAATAGTTTTAAAGAATTCTGGCATGTAAGACTTCCAAGTATTTTCTTTCACTTATTCAGAAAATTTGCATTTATTCCTCACTCTGTTCTAATCTTTCCTAGTGCTTCTAAATATAGTAATAGAAATAGGTAGTGAATGTCTTAGTCACTCTTCTTTAGATGCTGGGACAAGTACTCAGCACTATTAGAGGGAAGATTTGCACTAATGGTGGTTGGACAGGATATTATGTTGGCTTCTAGTACTATGGACAGCCACTAGGTAAATAACAAGGTAGAAAGTATTAATTATTGAATCTTTGATATAATTCAGGTATAAAAAAGATATGTAAACAGCTATACTCTCTTAATTTACTGATAAGAGACATCTGCTATAATAATGTCTGTAAGTATAATATCACATATACACCTTGTACGATACCAAAACATTATGAAGACAGTTTGCAATGTACTGATTTATCAAATCTGTCCTGGTAAGGTGCCTTAAAACTGCCTCACTGATATTTGTACTTCAATAAAAAAAAAATACACCTAAAAAAGTCAAAATGAAGAAAGGGAAAGTTTATTTAGCTCACGGTTACTGGAAGCTTTAGTCCATACTTGGCTGGTTCCAAGGCAGAGCAGCCCTGGGCAGGGAGCAAACTTTCATGACAGTGGCAAAGGGCAGAGAACAAAGTGAGGGCAGCAGCTCTGGTGGCTAGCCATCCTCTCTCTCCTTCTTACACTGAAATACAAATTACTTGCTCCAGGACAGGTACAGCATCCAGGCTCACAGTAATCAATCACAAACTCCAGAAATTGCTCTGCAACTGTGTGAGGTTTAGTGGCCACAATAAGTTACAAACCATAATAGTGAATAATAATTATATACATATATATATATATATATATATTATATATATATATATATGTTTTAATCTTTGAAGGTAGTAAGACAAATAAAATGGTGAAGTTGTTTAAAGAGAATAGAGACTTGTGATTTTTAGAAAATGTAGTGGTAAGCAAAGTCCCTACCAGAAATATAACATTTGAACTGTTAACTACATCAAGTGGTTGAATCAGGGATCTGATACTTAGGGGATGATTATCTGAGAAAGAATGAGGGGACTGCAAGTAGCTGCTCGCCTGGTTTTTCAATGATAAGAAATATTTCTGGAGAGAGATAAACAAGCAGTATAGTATAGAGAAAAAATAGGTGGAATTAACAAGAAGATAAGAATGCAATTTACACAGAGCTTTGCGAGCCATCAGGAAGGACTGATTTTCATTCTGATTGGAATAGAAACCTTTGAGGTAGCAAGCTGAGGGCTAATCTGCTTTACTCCAAGGTTCAGGGCAAATTCTGGTTGTTGAGTTGGGATACCAAAATGGAGGGAAGCATAGATGGAAGCAGAAAACGCAGTCAGAGCATTTGAATGGTCAGAGATGATTTTGGAGCACATTATGTGTGCTACCTATAGGTAGGGTTACAGTTGTTATTTTGTTCCTAATATTTTTGACATCAGAGTCAAAAAAAAGTTATGGGTGCTTTGAAAGGCAGCCATGAAAAAAATTTGAAGCCTAAGATTTTTAAATATTCCTCTACTTAGTTAAAATTAAGAGAAAAACTACTGTGAATCTGTTTGAGTAACAAACGTAGCTTTCATTAATGGCTGTCACTACTAGTAATTTATTATTATTATTACTATTATTATTTTGGACACATAGTCTTATTAAGTAACCAAGTTGCCTGGGTTGGGCTGGAGCATACAATCCTGCCCCAGCCTCTCCCTGTGCTGGAATTACAGTTATATGCCACCATACCTAGCCAAGTCAGTATTAGTCTTTATGTGTGGTTTTCTGTTACCTTTAAATATGCTACTAAGTGTGGGAAACTTGCACATATTCATCAAAAAGGCATCAGCCAACATCACTGGCACTGCACTGTGGTAGAGAACCAGTTCCATTTGCATCTAGACTCCTTTCCCTGACTTTAGAGAAGGAATGCGGAAGCATGTGGCTCAGTAGTCACACTCAAGTGTCTAAGAGATACTCGATTGTTTGGTCAAGGAGCCAGCGAGGCCAAAGTCACAGGCACTCTCTATATGAGCCTGTGCTTTGCTTGTTCTTCTATGAAGAATCTATTTTTGATCTCACACATTCAGATCAAAAAAGCATGTCCTTGTTCTTGAGGGGAGCTGAAAAGCTGAATGCAGAGTTCAGTCCAGATCCATCATTCTTGTTAAAATTTTATACACAGCACTTCCTTTACTTATAAACTATGGAAGTCAACAGCAGTGGTTTCATGTTTGGACTGTACAGTAGGAATAAAGTAATGTGCAGTACAAGTGCTCAGTGCAATATATTTCCCCAAAGAGTGAGCCAAACAGTGAGTGAAATATATATTTTGTATATTTCAAAGATTTTTTGAAAACAACATTTTGCTTCATGGTACCTTAAAAATATGAGTAGCTTTCAATGAATATTGTAAAAGTGGAAAAAATGATTCTTATTTAACTCACTTCTCTCCATTTTATTCCAGAATCTACAGATGGGCCACCTATGCTATTAATTGCAAATTCTGAAACAATTGAGATTTTCTATCTTAATGGAACTAAGATAGAAATGGCAGCTCTAGACACAGTCAACGGAAAAGATATTCACACATTGGATTTTATTTACAAAGAGGAAATGATTTGCTGGATTGAATCAAGAGATAGTTCAAATCAACTGAAATGTATTCAAATTACACAAAAGGGGAGATCAACAGATGCGTGGACAATCAATATTCTTCAGTCCTTCCACAGTGAGTATTTCAGTATCATACTTTATGTCAATGTTTAGGGAGAAGAGATTTTTACAACTCTAACATAGCTGTAATAAATGTTAATGTGCAGAGATGATACACTTAAATAACTCTACTAAATACTCATTTTGCATATACAAATTCCCATTTAGCAACTCTATATAAGTTGTAAATATCAGAGTTAATTATTCATTTTAATGATTAAGCATCAAAAATCTGTGAATCATATTTCACCAATGTGTAGTTTTCAGTGTGAAATATATGTGAGACTTTTTAACTGAGAGATATAGCTAATAATTATAGGTTCTTTGACTATAGTATCTGTTAAAGTACTTTGAAAGCTACTAGATTAATGCTAATCAGTCGCAAACATCTGCACTTTTAAAATTTTATCAAGCTAATTTGAATGAAAATACATCATCTTGACACACAATAACTCCACTTTTGATTAATTTTTGGTATTTGGGTCCAAACATTGACAAGCTAACTACTCCTAGACAGCTATTCTAATCCTCTAAACTGCAATCCTGTTCTTGGCGTCTGTTTCTGTCTCTCTCTCTTCTTTCCCTTCCCTTTCCCCTTCTGTGGAATTACTAAGATATCTATATCTGGAGAAATGTACATAAGAATTTTAATGTATATCTAGTTATTTGATCATTTACAGAAAAATCTAATATTTACTAAAGCTTCTGCCAACAAGTCAGTGGAGAAATGGAAACTGTATAGAATCAAATCAAGAAGGAAATAAAGAGAAGCGTAATGTAAAACAGAACTTTCAGAAGTAGAGTGTTTGTTTATTAGGACTTAGTAATTGCACTATTTGGATATGTACAATTAATAGGACAAGTTTTGGATCCCTATTATAATTAAATATTACTATATAATGTTTGTTTGAACATTTATTTATTTATTCTACTCAGAATAAATAAATCAGTGGCAAATTTACCAAAAATAGTGTATGAAAATACAACTTCTGTACCCTTAAGTTAACAGAAAAGTAATGTTTAAAAAGTAAGATACGGGCCAGTGAGATAGCTCAGTTTCAATCACAGGGACTGGGGTTCAATCCTCAGCATTACAGACTTGCTGGCCCCACCCTAGGGTCACTGAGCTGGTTACAGTGTTCACACCTGTAATCCCAGTCTGGGGAGACTGAAAGCAGAAATATTACTATAAGGCCAAGCTGTGTAATGAGACCTTGTACCAAATACATAAAAAAGTAAGATCCAATGAATATTAGTGAGATTTTTTTTATTTTATGTGTGTGTGTGTGTGTGTGTATTTTGTTTTGTGAGTCAAGATCTCACTATGTAATACAGACTGACCTTGAACTCATGGTGATCCTCCTGCGTCTGCCACCAAAGTTCTGGGTCTGCATGATCTGTGTTTTATCACTGACAAAACGCTGAAGAAAACAAATTATATCCACTTAAAAGAAAGACTTATTTTCAATCAAGGTCTTAGAGGTTTCAGTCCATGATTAGTTGGCATCATTGCTCTTAGGCTTTTGTAGAAGAACAAGACTTTGAGGAAGTGGAAGATCAAAACTACATAACTCCTAGTTGGTGGGAAGCAGAGAGAGGGAGAGAGCAGTTAGGGGAGACAGAGAGAGAGAGAGACAGACAGACAGACAAACAGAGACAGAATTTGAGACAGAGAGACTAAGAGAGACAGCAAGAGAGAGATATGCCTTTCCAAGCCAAGCCCAAGTCACCCTATGCTGTCCAGTATGCCCACATCCTAATCTTCCCTCCACCCCCTAATTGTGTGGCTGTTTGAACACCAAATCCCGAACACATGATTCTTTAGGGTACATTGCAAAGCTAGACTACAGCATAATGTTTCGAACTTAAAAATAAATTGATGAATTAATGCACTGTGAAAAAAAGACCAGAAGCTATCCTGAAAGCAAGAGATCTTGGATATTTCAGAATTCAGTGGAGATTGGTCACTCATGATAAAAGTAAAGAAAAGGGAGACATAACAGGAGTGCTACATATTGTGCTCTTCAGGGGTGTAGCTTCACCCACACCTGGGAACTGAATATTGTATGAGTTTTTTCCCACAGTAGCTTGCACCTCAGTTTCATAATGTGTTTCTCTTCAGAAAATGGGACACATAGTAGCCAAATACATGCAAGACTCCCTATCTAATCATGATTATTTTCTGAAATTATTTAAGAAATGTTACTATATACACTATTTTCTTTATTCATACTACACATTTCTCCTTTGATATATAATTTAAAAGTTATTTAGTAAATCCAAGGAAAGTCAATCATAGCATGCAAAAAATTGCCAGTAACTTGGACTGAATTTGATTTATAAAAGAATTACTGAAAAATAGATTATCAGACAATTCATGAAAATGCTAAGCTGGATATTCATTTTGAATTTAAAACATGTGTTGAAATATTTTAATTAGAATCAACAATTTTTGGTGAAGTTAGGCTTAGACTATATAATTGTATAATCACTTTAGAAAGAAAGTGATTAAATGTGTGGAAGTAATTTAATGATGGGCATGAGGCAGGGTGTGGGAGGGCTGGCTTCCCTGTCATGATTAAAAACTGTGCATTTTATCAACGCATCACCTAACAGCTGCCATTGAGGACCATGGGCTGTGCATTCACTGTGCCAATTTGTGAGTTGATAATAAAGTTTGACTATGTTTTGCAAGTATAATTACACAAAATCTCTGTCATACTTTTTAAGCAAAAATAATGAACTGATAGAAGTGTGCTTGAATAAATTTCAATAACCAATATCCCAGAAATTACCTTTCCGGTTTTTACCCTATTATTTTGGATACTTTTCTAATTTTTACCTGTAAAAAACATTCAACTTTTTAAAAGATACAGAAAAAGATGTTAAAAGGATTGATTATTACCTATCAAATTTCCTTACAATTCAAACTTACCAAAAATATATAGTAAATATTTTATTACACAAAAATATTGTATTGCAAATCTAATTACTGTGTATGGGTTACATACCAGTGGAGTAAAGGGAGAGAGAGCCTTATTTATTTTTGTCTTTTTGAAGCAGGGTTTCACTATTCCATTCAGACTGGCTTTGAACTGTCAGTGATTCTCCAGTCTCAGCCTCCCCAGTGTTTGGGTTATAGGCATGGGTCATGATGACTGGCTTCTCTTCTTAATCTAATAGAACCTTAAGTCAAAAATCACATGTCCTAGGCAAATCTGAATGCCTAATGAGAGGGTGATTATGTTTCTTTTCTTCTATACTGGAAAAGGAAATCTAACCCCCATTATATCTAGATTTTCTGGACAGTGCTATTTAACTAACTGCAACAGGGAGATATTATTATCCCATTTTCCTGGTGACAAAATTGTAGAGCAGATAATTTGCACACTAGTGCTGGCTATAAGTTCAGGGTTAAGCTAAATATCTCATTGAATCTCAACTTTATTTTGTTGTTGGAAAAACAAAATAATTAGGTCTATGAATGTTAGTAACAGAAACTCATAAAGACCAAGTATCTAAATAGAAGAAAAGCAAAAGAAACATACAAGAACATGGAAAATATCTATATTATTTGAACAAGTGCACAAAAAGATTTTGATGTGGCCCTTTGGAAGTTCCACCCTTAGTAGTGAGAGTCACTCCTTTTCACTCACTATGGGAAAAATGAAGATGAATAAATAGTCATGTTCTCAACATGGTATTAACCAAAAATTAGAGAAAATTTTAGAGATTATATCTTGTTAAATTTTATTCATTTTTTTAAAAAAATGTAGTTAGTACAAGGTCTACAGTGTCTCACTATGCAGATCAGACTTATAGCACTCCTCCTATTTTCAACTTCCCAAACAGTGGGATTACAAGCATGTACCAACATACCTAGTCTCTTTACTCAGCTTTTAAACATGCTCTTTTTTGTTATTTAGCATTTTTCCTCTAACGTTGCAGTTTTTAATAAAATTTTGGAAGTGTTTTGTAAGAAAATTTTATTTTCAGAGAAAATATTCAAAAAAGCCACATTTGAAGATTCTAATTGTATCACAAATATTTTCTTGTAGAGTATTATGTAGAAGTATTGATAATCAAAAATCAAAGAAAATGGCCATCCATATAATAGTTCATTTTTATTTTTCATTTTATTTAAAAGAAAAATAGAAATGAGGCCATTTCAAAACAGGTTAATAGGACAGTTACAATAATTAATATATTACATATTGTTGTCTTTGTAGTAATTTTTCATAGTGCAAGATGCAGATATGATATTCTGTCCCAACACTATTAGTACAAATCTTTCTTCTCATTGAATTAAGAGAAAACAGCTGTATATCTATACTATTTTGTATATAAGTATACAAAATGGTCCATCATTTATATCATCTTTTTATTTAGTTTTTTTGGAGAAGGATATTACATTACCACCAGAAATCATCGATGACAACCCAACAGCTAACATAATTCTAAATGAGGAAAAACTGAACTGTTTTCACTCTCAGATCTCATGCAAGAGTTCTATCTAGTTCCTCAAGACTGAGAGTGTGAGGATGATCGAGCTGGATCATATGTTCTGAGTTAATCTCTTATTTCAATAAGGATCATTTAGAACTATATCGTTACTTCACACCTAGACCATTATTGCCCATTCTCTTTCTATATGAGATTTCACAATATTCTACAAAGTTTGAAGTTCACATTGAAGATTTTAATATGGACCTGACCAGTTTTTCTTGATGCATATATGGACTAAGATTTTGCAAACAGAAAGTTTGCTTATTCTTCATGTACTTAGTAGTTTCTGAATTTGGTCAGTCATTGACCTTTATCTCATACTATTTTAACTTTTTATTTTCTTCTATGTTTAAATATACTAAGTGTTAGGTATGAATCCACACAATCGACCAGACCAGGCATTCTCCAGGAGAAGAAAATTTATTGGAGGTAGAAGTAAGTGGGCTTGCTGTCTAGTGCATCAAGACAGCAGGGAACAAGGCAAAGAATATGTCTTTTAAAGGGTTTTGTGGGGAGGGTGTTTATGGAATAAAACAGCCAGATCACAGGTGGGGTTGTTTATCTTTTGTAGTTTGGCTCTGAATGCGGCTTAGGGAAAGGGAGAGGAGACCAGGGTACAAAATGGGGCAGCATTGGGGTTGTGGTTTGTGTTTGGCTCTTCATGGGGCCAATGGGAAAAGAGTTTAGGGACCAGGAGTCTGGGAAACTTTGAGTCCTAGCCCATTATTCTAGACTCTATTTAATGGACGAAGGGTGAAGAGATTATCTGGCTTCTTGCTGACCTGGGATGTCATGGGCTGAGAGTCACGAGATCAGGGCAAGGAGTTATTGCCATAGAAGGTGTTTCCTTAGAGCAAAGCCTGGTGGGAGTAATCTGAAAGAAGCATTTGGTTAAAATTTTGGATTGTAAATCTCAGAACAATATTGGGGTTGAGTTAAATGAAGCAAGGGGCTACCATGAGCATAATAGCAAGCCCTGAAAGGGGTCCTAGAAGAGGAGTGAGCCAAGGGAAGATGGAGTTCCATCCACCTTGTCCATCCCATCCCAAGTTGTCTCCTAGGAAGGTCCCAAGTCCTGTAGCTCCCTAGGTAGACCCTAGGAAAGCTGTGCCTACCAGGAAACCCACATGGGTGGCCCATTTTATTCTATGGGATGTGGATGTATTCTTAAGGAAGAAGGCTTCTTGAAACTCTGAGTCTGTATATATGATGAAATTAGGGATCACAGTCACTGGAGTGCACTAGAGGTGTAAGGCATGGCAAGGAAAGACCGCAGTGCCACACAGAAACAGCTGTGTGCCCGTTCTGCATTGTTTGTCTGGAGGTGTGTTGAATGAAGTGAGTTTGGTGTAAAAGAGGCCAGTGAAACTTCTGACTTTTTTTTTAGAAACAGCGGCAAATGTGAGTATCATTGGGCATGGCCAGGATGAGGTCACGCCTTAAAATGGACATGTACAATCAATAGTTGGTGAGATTGGTGGTCTGTGTAGAAGCAAGAAGGGAGTCTATGGTCTGAATGTGCCATTTTACCATGAGCACGTAGAAGGAGAGGGTTAAGAGGTAACAAATGATGGGCTTGAGTCCCCTCTGTCTTTTGGGGGCTATTGCACAATGGAGAATATAGGGAAAAATCTATAGGATCTCTGAGGCACACTAGCATAGGAATAGCATGTGTGGTGAGAGTGAGACTGGAAGTGTGTCACAGTGTGTAGATGAGTAGGGAAGAAGAAGAGAGGAGCTTACTTTGCTTACAGTTTTATGGGATGAACACTGTGGGGAGAGAGCTGAAAGAGATGGAGCTTTTGGACGAGATCTCATCCACGACAGGTACAGAGTAGGTTGGGTTTACAAGGAAATTCTGAGTAAAGAACAATGTCTGGTGTCAACAGGGAATGGGCCTGTTTGAAGACATCATATGAGTTGGTCATCAACACCTACTATAGAGACAGTAGATCTAATATAACAACGTTAGAACTCAGGAAGGACATTATATGTAGTGTCCATGTTAACAATAAAAGAGTTTTTTAACCTGAGATGTCCAATAAGAAACAGAACTCTGACAAAGATACCTCCATGCGGGCCATGGACCCTAAGCACTGTTGTTTCATTTCAGCAGCAAGACCAAGCATATGAATTATTGATGGATCTGGCTACAGCAAGTTTTCCCGTGAAGGCAGGGAACTGGATGACTTACCCATTCTCTGGCTGACCGGGCACTCGCATACCCAATGACCCTTGTGCTTGTAGATGGAACCAAGTCTCAGTGGTGGCTGGGGGTTGAGGCAGGCTGGTCTTCAGTGTCCTTTGCTGCATTTGAAACCATCTAGGAAAGGCTCAAGTGGTAGCATTATTTAGGCTCAGCATTGCCCTGTTAAGGTCTTTAACAAGGATTGGAGCCCTGAATGTCACAGCCAAACTTGGCACTTGTGTATAGCTAATTTTGGTCTCTGTTGTTGTTGTTGTTGTTGTTTTTGTTATTATTATTATTATTATTATTATTAATTATTATTTTGTATTATAGGAAAGGATCTACAGGATGTTCAGGGTCTCAATACTAGATCAAATTTCTAGTGATCCGCCTGTTTACAGAGCTGGGATTATGGACACATGCCACCACACCCAGTCTCAATTGCCATCTCAGTGTGCCCCAGGGGCAGGGCCAGCATGGCAAGCTCAGGGATCGAGCTCCCAGCCCTGTACCTGCTCACAAGTGCTTTAATCTACTGAGCTATTTGGGTGGCCCTTGTTCTCTATTATTGAAACATAGAGTGTCAGGTTAAGTAAGTTTCCCTGTGGGGTTTGAGGGGAAAAAATCTGTCTTTTTAGCTTGGCAAGAAAGTCAGGATTGGGATGAAAAATAGAAATTAATAACAATTATTTTCTTGAGAAGAATTTGGGTGTACATTAGTATATTTAGTTTGGAGTAATATACTTGATCATTAGAATTTTATCTGAGTATCAAGCACCTTGAAATATAAAGTGTGACCAGAGAACTGTTATTTCTTATCAACCATGGACATTTTAGCAGTTAAATTCCTGCAGAATTTTAGCAGGCAATAGTTTTACTTGTACAGAGAACATTTGATATGAAGTCATACATAGTAGTGCTGCATAACAGTCACAACAGATAATGAAATCCCCACTTTGTTTAGGTGTCTCTAAATATATTGGCACATACACAGGACATATATCACATAAATGTTTGTAAGAAAATTATCATGTTGGCTTGACATGAACCTCTTATTATAAATATTTGGAGCATAAGAGAAAGACTCTTTAATTTAACATAGCAATTTTTATGAGAACTGATGATCTGATTATTGGGAGTGTCTTCCATGGAGATTATTGGGGGCTCTCCACTGATAAATAAAGGTGGGTTATTCCTCTATCCAAGAATTGAGAGCCCTGTCCAACAATCTCTCCTCATGTTAATGATTTTTGTTCAATTATAAACTAATTTGATGTCATTTACAGCAGCTGGTAAATCAGGAGAAAACATACTTTAATATTACATTTTAAGCTCAAATAAGAGAAATAACAGTTGATAGAGTGACATATAAACACATACACAGGACACATATGAATTTTACAAAATCAGAGTGCTCTCAAATATACTCCTGGTCAAGTTAAGTTATGCTGACCTTTTAAGTTTGGAATCATTGGAGACTAGTCAGAACTTTTTTAGGTCAATTAGAAGATTTGAAAACCATAAAAAATTCTTATTTGTAGTTACCAAGTTTGAGTAGGAGCAAGCAAACTGAGCAGAGTGGAAGGCTTAGGATATTACAATAGAGGCCCACTGAACACTCACAATTCCTGGACTTTCAGGCTGGCAAGAAGGCAGTCTAAGAGAAGGGACAGGAGGCTGAGACTGACCATATCTTTCTTATGGCTGGCTACAACAGGATCACCTGTGGAGGTGCCTGAGTGGAGGGAGGTGTGAGGGGAAAGGAGGCTTGACTGGAAAGGGCAGCATTTGCTCAGTGGTCTGTCATTGTGCATTTAGCTCAGCAGTGGAGGAAGAACTTATGCTGTGCCCGGGGAGGAATGTGTCATTCGTTGTTCTTGGATTATACCTTAACCCAAACTGAAAAAGAGAAAAAAATGTTAAGGAAAAAGAGAGGATAAGTATACATTGGGAGTGGTGAGGAATGTGTGGAATGAAGGACTGGCCAGGAGAGGCATAGCAGAGAAAGGCGGCGGGGGAGAGGGAGCAAAGAGAGAGTTAGGAATCTGCTACCCTAACACCCTTGAAAGTTGAGAGGTCAGAAGATGAAATAGCATATGTACAATTGCAGTGGTAGCAGAATATGGTGGCTCTGGTGGTGGCCTGCGATGGTAGCTGCAGTGGGTAAAGTGGCTCTGGAGGCTTAGACTCTGTAGAGTGAAGTGTAGGGTATCTGGGAATGAGCAAGTGTTGGATTGAGGTCTGTTGGAAGCCTTTAGTAGTAGAATCTGTTGGGAACTATATGACAAGTAGAGCTCAGAATAATTGCAGAGAGAAAATAAAGCAAGGACATAGGTGACCTAGGACCATTTTCTACTGCAGTGGCAAAAGTTTTCTAAGTCAATGAAGGTGTCATAATCAAGGGTTCCTTCAAAGGTGCCAGATAGTACAATTGTCCAACTTGTATTGTGGCCAGGCTGTTTTGAAGAGGGAAACTAGGCATTTGACTCTGAAATCAGAGAATCCTAAGGGACCTCAAATGACAGACTTAACACAGTCTAGAACAGAAGAATAGTTTTGAGGAGTTGAAGAGGAGTTAACCATGATGGCAGAGAGACAGAGTAGGGAGAGGGAATGTGAAAGGAGGCTGAAGGTGACAATCATGTGGGAGTCCCAAAAGGGATGTGGGGTCAATGTCCTCTGAGCAGGCACCACAGATGGAGAGGAGGCCAAGAACATGAAGAGCTGACTCATGGACTGAGGGACATAGAGCCAGGAGACAAGATGTCCAAATGACAGAGTCACTTCTGAGGGAGAAGTTAGGATAAAATAGGAAATGAAAGAGCAGAAAATAATGTTCATGTCAGAGCAGTCCTAGAAGGAACCCTGACAGAATTCAGAGGCTATTAATCCCAGATATGCATTGAAAGAGTTCCAGGGAAGTGTTGGAAGCAGAGGTGAGCCATCCAGGAGTGACATTTATTTTCAAGACATGTAGTGAAAGAAGGAGAAAATGAAAGTACAGAAAGTAATTTCATCTGGACTACAGTTAGGGAGGGAGCTGTGAAGTGCAGAGAGTTCTAAGGGAGAAATGGCCCTCTCCATCCCCCCAAAAAACCAATTGGACAGTGGGAGAGGTTTGTATTTTTAAGATAGGTTGAACAAGTGATGAGAACATACTTATAGTTTTAGGTATCATGGGCATTTTGGTCATCAGGGGATATCCAAGACTTGCTGTCCTCTCTGAAGGGCTTGTGGTGGACTGGGGCAAGGCGCTGCCCTGGAGGGACTAGGAGGGGCCTTGGCATTCCTCCTGATTTCAGTACCAAATGCTATGTATGAATCCACGCAATTGACCAAATCAGACATTCTGTCACAAAAAAGATTTATTGGAGGTAGGAGTTAGTGGGCTGGCTGTCTAGTGGATCAAGATAGCAGTGAGCAGGGCAAGATACAGTGCTTTTAAGGGTCTCTTTTTTTTGGGGGGTGTCTGTGGGCTGGAATAGCTGGATCACAGGTGGGGGTTGTTTTTTCTTTGTAGGTTGGCTCTGTACGGAGCCAAAGACAAGACATTTTGGGGATAGCATATCTGGGAAACTTTGAGTACTAGCCCATCACCAAGATCTTGGAAGAGAATAAGAAGGAGAGGAAAGGTCTGTATAGCAAAGTAATAAAATGAATGGATACGATAAAAATATGCTATATGCTTGTATGGATTTTAAAAAAAAATCTTTGACAAAGTAAGTTCTTAATAAGATAATATTTTTCAGCATTTTAAATCTTCTATAAATCATACATTTTGGATGATAATCTTCTATTCACATGATATTAAAAGACACTAATAAATGTCTATTTTGTGCATTAGGTATTCTATATGTTATCATATTACCATAAAAATTATAGAATGTAGATACTATTTATACTTGTCAGTTTATAGATGAAAATGGCATAAAGGAGTGCAAAAAACTTATGTTTTGGTACACAGTCTTACTATGCAGCTCAGACTCAATAGTGATCCTCCTACTTTCAGCCCCCCTCCCCCATCACTAGGATTACAGGTGTGTATCACAATGCCTGGTCTCAGTGGCTCATCATATCTGAGGGTGGGGCTTGCCTGGTATGTGAGGCCAGGGATTGAACCCCAGTCCCTGCAATTGCCTAAGCTGGCTTTTAGTCTGTTGAGCTATCTTGCTGGCCTCTTTTTTAAATTGTGAGAACACTTTTCCTTTGATCTCAGTACCTACTCACAACCTTTGTTGTTGCTTAAATGTCTGTTTTACCAAACTATTCCATAGAATTTTTTTTATTCTACTACTTTAAGAACAACTTCCCAAGATATCTGTGGACAAATATAACTAGGCTGTGTGCCTTGTATCATAACAGGCATACTCTTGATACAAACAAATTCACCTGGAATAAAAAACTACTAATCACAAATATTGGCAGCTTATGTTAACTTTGCACTTGAGGGATGACTGCGGAGGTTTCCAAGATCACCTAAGATTCTCCAGTAACATGTGAAGATACAGTGTCAATAGGAATTTGCGATACTTTATTCATAAGTCATACGCTTAAATAGTGAATATTTCTGAAGCCTCCCCATGTAAGTGTCTGTTATCATCTGGTTATCAGAAGTCACGATATATCAAATTAATTTCTATATGCTTGCTATAGAAGTTGTTTACTCTCAATGGACTTAATGGTAAAACTTCATAGTTTACAAATAATTTATTAGCTTTGCATTTCATTTAGTACCTCATCTGACTTTATTGGCAGTCTCCTAACCTACCTCTTAATGCCTACACAAATCTCATCTTCTGTCTAAAAAAAGCAGTATTTACATTTCCTGTGATACATTTGTTCTCTTACTTGATTCTTTTTTATTTTTGTCCACATACAATTCTTTATTTCTTATCATCCTTTATATTCATCCACAAATTCATCTCAAGCCTCCATTGAATCTAATAACTCCAATTTTTATTATTGTTCTTCTGTAGGACCCAAGTCCACAAAGGGCATGTATACTAGATTGTCTGTGATTCTCCATGGTTGCTAACTGCTGATAGAATTGTGCCTTTCTCACTAGCAGTGAACAATGACTCTGTGATTTGGGAGGTAGAAGGAAATATAGGATAAATATAGTCAACTAAATGGGTATATGGTTCTGGCATTGATGAGTGTGCACATTATAGAGTTTCTGTGTGCAATAGAATTCTTGATGAACACAAAGCTACACTGTACTGGGATGGTTTAGTATCTTTGTCATCTTCCTAAGTGGTTCTTGTATCTGGCTCTATATCTATTGGAGGTCACCATCCCTAGGAACATGAACCTCCTGAGGACAAGAGTACATCTCAGGTTTAATTGCTCAGCCTGGCAGTGTGGCACAGAAGGTTCTTCATGGTGCCTATGGACATGAAATTCCTTATGAAGCAGAAGTTAGTGAGCTGGGAACAGTAGGTCGGGGAAGGCAGAAAGGCCTGTGCATCAGTAATCCCACAGTTTGCCAAATACAGGGTGGTCAGTGTGCCCAAAACATTATCTAGCAGGTTTCAGAGAGGCTCATGACTGAAATTAGTCAGGCTGGTAAAACTCAGATCCAAGTGCTTTAGCTGTCAGGACTGCTCAGAGTAGGGCAGATGATTCTAGTCAGTCTAAAAGCTTGCAGTTGGTTACCAAGTACTGAGAAGGTTGTCAAGGGGGACACCAGGCACCTGAGAAGCTGGTTCAAGTGTCCTTCAAAGAAGAAGACAGAGTCCATATAAATCTTTCACAGACAGTGCAGCTTAAGACACTGAGATGTGAGTTTGGTGACCAACTTCTCTGTGTACTCTAGAGAAGTGAAGGCAGGCTCAGAGATGTGAGAATTATTTTGTTGACATTTCACATTTGCCCCAGAAAAGGGACAATATCATCCAAGAAAAACAGTGGCCAGTTATAACCTGTGACCACCATCTCCACAGGATCAAAATTGAGCATTTCCAGGAACTCCGTGTCCAATGGAAATCCCAACCCTATAATACATAGATTCTTACACTGTAGATGCACCAGATCTTCCCTCTCCTTGACCCACACAAAGAGGTCACATGCCAAAAGACAAGGATATTTCTTACAAATCCACAGATCTACAAAGACTTGGAGGGTATTCTTGTTGGGTTCCCTTGCTCAAGTCTTCTCTGTTTTTGTCCTCTTATGGCTTCTGAGGAGCATGCTTTCAACTCATTTTCTTTTCTTTTCTTTTTTTTTTTTTGTCTTTTTGAGACAGGGTTTCACTATGCAGTTCAGGCTGGCCTTAAGCTCACTTTGTAGCTCAGGCTGGTCTCGAACACACAACAATCCTCCTGCTTCAGCCTCCCGAGTGCTGGGATTACAGGCATGCATCACCATGCCCTGCCCTTTCAACTCATTTTCAGCCCATACTGCCCAGAAGTTTTGGTGAATAATGACTTGTATATCTAGTATTGCAGATTGAACCTCCTGGAACAAATTTTCTGACACAGCATCACGTCAAACCCATCCAACACAGATTAGAACACCCTTTTCTGCACCAGGACAGCATCCTTTTTAATGTACAAAGTCCCTAGTTCTCTCATTCTTATTAAAATTCACAGTGGCAGGGAGGGAAATGGCCAGGATTGCACCATGGCCTTGAGTACCTCTGTGTGTTCCCTGTTGAAGGCCTACATGAACACTTGTGGAAAGAATTCTCCTGGAAGATCTTCCACGGCTTCTAGGCCCAAGGCCTCATCGCTCAGCAAGTTCTCAATCGCCAGCTCATGTAGTACACATGAAGTCAGGGTGCTCATAGTGAGTATGGATGGCTGTGGGCTCCATCCAGTGTTCTTGGTGGGAACCTCCAAATGACACAGGGAGAAAAACAGATCTCAGGTGGATGACCTCCAAATAATACAGGGGAAAAACAAATCTCCTGACCTGAAAGGTACCTGGGACAAGTTTGTGTTCTCTAAAACCGAAGAATGAATGTTAGGAACAAACAGCAGTTATAAACAGGATATATTTATTGGGGGAAATAAAGCTCCTTCCTGTCCAAGAGAAAGGCAGGAGGAGGTCCCCAAGTGAGTTGTCCCCCTCTCATTTGGTTCTTTAGCACATCATATACTACTCAAAAGTTCTTACTTTGAGTTTAGCAGCCTATTACAAATCTACAAAATTATGCTTTTAATTTTCCACCAGAGATAAAGCATGTTCAGTGATTGATTTGCTGATTCCTAATTCTCTTAGAAGATGTTCAGAAATTGGCCAACTTCTGGCTAAAAGTAATTGGGGAAAAATGATAATGAGTATTCTTATTTTGTAAATTTATGCGAAATTTTTTTCTTTGTCCATTTTTTCGTTTCCTTCAAAAGGTAATTTTAACAGAATTTTTATCAGCATATCTTGTAAAATAGTAAATTTTGCACAAGGGTCTTGACTGTAATAACTGGTTTTATATTTTACCGTGTGAAATCCCATCCTCTGTACAAGTAATGTAACTATATTCTCAAAGATAGTTTTAAAAACTGCTGTTGTATAAGGAAACACATGTTTCGTTAAACTTTGCAAGCTGCTTTAATGTGTTTTATCTTCTAATTACATGAAAAACAAAAATAGCTTTTTTTTTCTGACACATGGCTTGTGTATGTGTTTAGTAGAGGTGGTGAATCTAATTAATATATTTTCCTGCTGTGATTTGAAAATTTATCAAGAAACAGAATATTGACTGATAGTGAAAAAAGTTAGTTAAAAATGGCCTGAGAGGCTAAACTGAAAGCACATTTCTAAAGAACTTTCAGAATTTTTTTCTTGAGCCCATATCCCCAATATTAGAGGCATTGACCTTAAAATATTATTTAAATTTTACCATAACATTAGGCAAATTTAGACATGTGATGTAATTAGTTCTAACACGATTAGTACACGGTCATTAAGACCTTTTTCAATGTCTAAACAAGAAAGAGGAAGCGAAAAAGAAAACATCTAATGCCATGTTTCTCTATAAATTTGTCTTTATTGTTAGATCAACTTCATTATTGTCTGGCTGTAAAGACAACTGCTATCTTTTTGTTGTTTGGCAACAAGCCCAGAACTTGCCAAAAGAAATTAGAGAAGTGCTAGATAGCAATGTTTGCATTCATTTTTTTATGCATTGCTTTAAAAACAATGTCATCATTCACTGAACACAAGTATATGCCTACCCAAATAATACGTAGTACTCCATAAAACTTTTAAATTGTTATTTTCAAACTTGTTATATTTATATAAATTTAAATGTTTTATTAGTAGATTTTAATAACCTGCGTAAGAGTATCTTGATGTTTAATTGCTGTGCTATTTACTTTGTATGAGCTCTTTGACTCTTATTTTATCTACCAATCAGAAATTGGGAAGTAATACACTCTTTTCATCATGAGTAAGTCTTCAAATAGATTAGAAATATACAGTATGTGAACACAGAAAGTTGTTATTGACTTAGTACACTTTATTTTGATGAAAGAATGAAGGATGTTAGTTAAAAAAAGAAAGTAGACAGAAGAGAAATTCTTTTGTCAAGTGGCCCATTACAGTAATTTGATTTAATATTTATTGGGTAATATTTCATTTTATATGATTATATGTTCCATTATGTATTTTAGTTTATTTTGTATTTTAAAAGAATTTTTATAGAGTTATGATTTACCCTCTCATTTTTCTTGCCTGCCAAAATTTTTAGTCTTGTAGAGAAATTTATTAACAATAGAGTTCATCATCAAAAGTAAAAGCCATGTGTAATAGGAAGATGCTTATCCAAAATGAAAAAGGGGCACATAGTGTTTCAGTTTTGCTTTATGATTTTTGCTTACTTTTTCCTCCAGGCTATAACATCTTGTGATTTATTTTAACATTTATCTTTATATTTTCCTTACCAGTATACATATAGTGAGTTAATATGGTCCTAGCTATTTCTCTAATTTTTTTCCTTCCTTCCTTCCTTCCTTCCTTCCTTCCTTCCTTCCTTCCTTCCTTCCTTCCTTCCTTCCTTCCTTCCTTCCTTCCTTCCCTCCTTCCCTTTCTTTCTTTCTTTCTTTCTTTCTTTCTTTCTTTCTTTCTTTCTTTCTTTCTTTCTTTCTTTCTTTCTCTCTCTCTCTCTCTCTCTCTCTCTCTCTCTCTCTCTCTCTCTCTCTCTTTCTCTCTCTCTCTCTCTTTCTTTCTTTCTCTCTCTCTTGGAATGGAAATCAAACATAGGATCTCTTGCTGCCAGGACGGTGCTGCACCACTGAGCTACGCTATCAACACTTATGGCTTTCTTTTCTTGTAATTCATTCTGTGTCTGTACTTCCTTTTTTCCTTGCTTCTTCCTCGTAACCACTCACAATAAACATACCTTCAACTGTGTAGAGGACTATTTACAAAATATATTTCCTGAAAAAAATAAAAAAAATACATTCTCTGGCAATCCAGTTATGAAAGATAATTTTGTAAAAGTGATAGTTTGTAAAATAAGTTGAGAAAATTTGGCTTATTATTTCTATGCAAATTAACAGTGTCATAGACATATTAAAAATTGTGAGAATTTCTTCAGTATTACAACTATCACCTTTAACTCAGGATTTCCTTAATCTGAATACTGAATATTTTATTGTTGAGGATCTGTGTGGCTCTCTATGAGTTCTTGTGTCTAAGGATATGATATATGTGTAAATATGTCTAATATACACTACCATGTGAATTATGCATAATTTATGTTACTTATTATGAAAGCATCTGAAAAGTTTCAGAGATAAGGCCTTAAAAATTGAGTCTTGCACTCACTTTGTAATGTATTAACTGTATTGTAGCTAAACCCTTATAGGTTGTGTATGCAGAGATATAGAAGTTTCTGTAGCAATTTCTTTCTTTTCAAATTTTCTTTTCCTTGGGTTCAACTACATTTAGTTGTATCCAGTCATTTATAGGAGTCAAATACCACATGCTCTGACAATTTGACAGTAAAACTAGGGACTTGCTCAGAATTTGAACAAATGAAAGCTGATATGGAATACAGATTTGGACATAAGTGAAATTCTTTCCAGGAAAGAGCTTTTTTTTTTTTTTTTAAAAAAAAAAAAAAGCATTATTGCTGAAAAAATTATCTTCTACATTTCACAGTTAACTCCCCAGAGATTTAAATGAGAATTGAGGAAAAACCATAGCTGACACACCAGTACCCATGACAGTAAAATTACAAGTAGATACACTATTTCTTTATTTCTAAGTCTTGAGTAAATTTTTTCTGAATACCTTTTAAACTCCTTAAGAATGACTTTGGCTCAGGCCTATATTGCAGAATGCGCTCTAGAGGTGATTTAGGAGTGCAGGTGGTGCACAGCAGCACGTAGTCTAATTCTAAGCATGTGTCATGGCCTAAGTAAAGGTACAGTGCCAGAATCTCTTGATGGTAGAAAAGCAGTCTCGGTGATATGATTTCAATCTAAAGTGTCCACCTAAGGTACATGTGTTTGGAAGCTGCTTAACTCATGGGGCACAGCACACCTCAGTGGGTTAGTTCATTGATGACATCAGAGCTGATTGGGTTGGATGGGCCATGGTCAGGAGATGCAGGATCACTGACAGTATGTACAGTTTCTTGCTGGTAGCTCCTCTTCTCTCTTTCCATTTCTTGATCACTACCTCCTTAGAGGTTTCCCTCCCTCAAGCCCTGCCATCATGTGGTTTCTACCTTGTAGCTTGTCAAACATGTACTACTCCCTTAACATATACCATCAGATATTTTATCTCAGTGATGAGAGGCTGAGGAGTGCAGGATTTATTTGTAAGTGTTTCTGTTGTTGAAATGGAACTCTTTGTAGTAAGGCTCTACTAATTTTCATTGCACTTCATAAAACTTAGGAACCTTAAGTCTTTGATTTGTGATTCTTGTTGCTTTGATTCTGCTGTTCAGAAAATCTTTTAAATTTGGTTTTGCAGATTCCATACCTGGAATGAATTTGTTAGGACAGTTTATTTTGTTAATTATGTTACTGGAACAAGTAATCAGTGGTGATAAATTAATAAATTAGCATTCTGCATTATATATTTCTTTCCCAAGTGTCTGATAAACATAAAATAATTCCCTGAAGCCTGATAATCCTTATAGAACTACTCAGATAGAGTTCATGAAATTGCAAATGTAATGATTAGATCTCCAAACTGTGGTTATGCAATTTGGGTGCAGAAATGCTTTCAGTGTGTGTTTGCAATATTTTATCAGTCTTTATTACCTTAATAATTATTTCATGAAGTTACAGAATTTTTTCTGGTAACAACTGTTATGTTTAAGAGGCAATGGAGACATTTCTTGTCTCCTTGTTCAAGAAGAATATCTACATACTAGATAGAATTTTTTAGTCCAGTTTTAGTACAAAAAAAAAAAAAGTAGCTATGTATTTCAAAATTAAGTAGTGTCCAAATGTTGTATATGACTAATGACCAACATTGCAACTTAATTTTCTAACCCTTGCCAAAGCCTTCATTTAAAGCATATGTTCTAGAAATATGCTAGAGAACAATGATTATTTGTCTAAAATAGTCTTAGACACTTACACACAGAGACATACTCATGCATGCAAATTTGTCACAATATAAGTTTCTATTTTAAATTCTTATGTGTGGAAATATTATTTCACTTGCAGGTGATAATAATAATAGCATTATTATTATAAGCATTTCTTGTGAGAAAAGCATTGTGTAGTTTATACAAACTGCTGAGAGTAATTTAGTATACATGTGAAATACTTCACGTAAACTGATTTTTTTTCTTTCTTTTAAAGTATATTGACAAAATTTTTGCAGTCCTAAGAGGGAGATGAAATCAAAATTATTATTAAGTCTCAATTTTTTCTTTTAAGATAATTTATTATGTGTTAATGATTAATATTTTTGCAGGGATGATAACTCAGCAGCATAAGCATCTGCCTGGCAAGCATAAGGTTCTGAGTTTGATCCCCAGTATAGAAAAATTAAAAAAGAATGTTTCTGACATAGGTATATTAATGGAGGTTTTGTTCAGGGAACAGAATCTACTTAAATTAGGAAGAGCTTTAATACATCATAATCTTAAAATTGGAACAGATAAAGGAGAGAGTTCAAAACTGTGTCTTTATAAATGACAACATAGATCTTCAAGATCAATATTTTTAAGCCCTTCATTATAAGCCTACTAGAATGAAAACCCCTTTACTCCTAATGCTGCTGCATTTGGCACTGAATACTCTGGAATCTGGGGACCAGACAAACTACAATCCAAAATTTAGAAACACTGACAATAAATCCTGTGCCATTATTGATCTCACCGGCAATGACTCTGACACCCAGAAAGCTGGATAATGAATGTGGAAATACTAATTTAATTGAATTATTTGCAATTATCAAGCTTACCAGTTTAAAAATTTTGTTTAAAAGAAGCAGGAAAATGACTCAACTCTCACTTGTGTTAGCAAATTTCTGAGTGCATATAACTTAGCATATGGAACTCAAACCTGAAATGTGTGGAAAAGGTAGATTCAAACTTAGAGATCTATTAAAAGGACAGAGGATACAATAAGTCAGAGAGCTATTCCAGGGTATCAGCATTATTAAACTCAAAGCCTTTATGTTTAAGTAGATGCCACTCAAAGTTATACTCATAAGTGAAATAAACCAGACCCACATGTAGAAATATCATATAGTCTCCTTAGTGTGAGATCTCAAAAGAAGAAATAAAGAGAAGGGTGTAACACAATTAAAAGGAAAGAGAGAACTTAAGAATTAAACAACAAATAGAGGGTAGGGAGAAAAGCTAGGCAACATGACAGGGGCAAAGCTATACATTAATATGTACAAGATGATTAAGGCAATGATCCTGAGAATCTTCAGCAGGTTTTTGAAACTAGCAGTTAATTGGTAGGATTCTCACCTTGACTAACTATATGTGCTGATGCCTGTGAACTAAGCCACTTCAGTGAAGACAACAACGTGTAATACTAGGGTCATGCTTAGAATGTCTGTCATTCTGGTCTTCTAACTATGTACTGCTTGTCATGTCATATCAATTGCTGCTGTACTGTCTCTCAAGTAAATGTTTGCTTAAAAAATGGGATCTTTATCTAGAAATGATATCCTAGTACCTTTTCATTGAAACTCTTGTCATTATATTCTACTTCCTTACACACAAGGAAACCAGCATACAAACGCATTATCACTGTACCCCATTCATCTCATTTGAAAATTATGTAATCCTTTGCTTGTTTATATGACTGATTGTGGGTGCATATGTGTTATGAAGGTGTGTGTGCAATAGTTCCCCTTTTCATGCTAATTTTATTCACCATATTTGATGATGTAGCTTTCAAATTATATCTCTTCACTGAAAGACATGTTTACTTTTTCAGAAATTGCTCTTCAATACTTTCTCTAAGACATTCTTCTAGTTTCAGTGCATTCTTTGCTGTTGCAAAACTTTTCAGGAAATTTTCAAATATTTCCTCTTCCTTCATAATTACCTAAAAGATACATGATTGTCTTTCACATTCTGAAGAGGAACTGACTTATCTTATTTTTTTGAATATACTTAAAATAAAACAGAGATTCCCTTTTGTCTTTTCTTTGAAAAGATAGCTAAGCATGGTGGTTCACACCTGTCCAGTACTCAGAAAGGTGAGGCAGGAGGATCATTGCAATTTCAAGGCCAGCCTTGGCTATCAAATGAGCCCAAGGCCAGCCTGAGATGCATTGTAAAACCCTGTCACAAAAAGAAGTAAAGAAGGAAAGAGGGAAGGAAGGAAGGAAGGGAGAAAGGAAGGAAGAAAGGAAGAAAGATATTTACTCTGATCTACAGCTTTGAAGATATTTCAAGATAAATGTAATTGAAAAAATTTATAGTATTACAACTATTTCCACAAAAAATTTTAGATTTAGAGTGTAGAAGACTCTACCAGGTCCTCATCTTGGTCCAAAAAATCAATATTTGTAATCCCAAAGTTATGTTATTGGAATCCTGTCAAGTTAATTCCAATCTACCACTTTCCATGTAACCCACAGCAAAAAATGAAGATACTAAATTATATCTTTAATCATTGGGGAGTCGAGGGGCTCTGGTCCAACCACAACAATGGCTTTTCAGAACCAAGAGAGCTACCCAGGGCCTCACAAGGTTTTTATTCAGTGGGGGAGTGGCTTCCGGAGAATTGACTGAGAATCATGGGAATTAGGTGACTACTATGAGCTGAGCTAGGTGGGTGGTCTAAATTTACCTCTGCCATTTGCAAAAAGGATATGCAGAGAGAGAGTAATTTGCATTATATAGTGTTTAATGTTTTGGAAAGTCTGGTGCTTCAGCTTTGATGTAGTCTTTCAAGCCCAGTAAGTCATCCCAGCTGGCAGCCAAGAGCATTAGCTCTACCATCCTGTCTCCACCCCACCTGGCTACCATTAAGAAGCTGCGGGTTTACCAGGGAAAAACACATGCCACCTTCAAAGACTATCACCAGCACCTCAGCTAGACCAATACACATTGCTTAAGGCCAATTGAAGGATAAACAGAAGTCTTAGCCAGCTCTCTACATAACAATACAAGGAAATAGGATCAGGCTCAGTCAAAATGGAGACAGTAGTTCTTCCTTCAAGGAGAGCTGCTCAGGGGGTCCTCTACATTAGAGGAATGCAGGGGTTGGGGAGATGGCTCATTGGAATAAGCACTTCCCTAGTAAGCCTAAGGGCTTGAGTTCAATCCTGGTTCCGCAAAAAAACAAAAACAACAAAAAATAGAGGAATGCATTATGATTAAGATAATTTATGTAAAATTGCATAGGGAATTACATCTAGCTTTTGTATAGCCTGTGAAAACATGTCTGTTGTAAAACGTAGGTAACAGAGGCATTTAATGTGTGCACTACACAAATCATCATTCAGTATTCCAATTCATTTTCACAGTCAATTTGGGGACTTCATGTAATATCCTTGTATCCCATAATCAAAGGATAGTTATTTTCATCAATTTAAATTTAATCATATCTACTTTTAAAATTTTCCTCATGAACTTTATGTATATATATATATATATATATATATATATATATATATATATATATATATATATTATACTCTTTCTATAGATTTTATAGACTAGATCACCTGAATTATATTTTTTATGACCCTGAGCACCAAAAGAATTATTTTTAATCATTGTCATATAATTTGAAATGTAAGGTAAGGTTCTTTTAAGTGTATATATATAAAAAGTTTTTCGAAGACTTTTATGAAGCATTATTTTAAGATTAATATGCATATTTTAAATTGCATATAAATCGAGTAGTATTTGGAAGTCATAAAAATTACTTTAAAAGGTATATATTTTAATTCAAAGCTTCGTCTAAGAGGATATTAACCTACAGTATATATATTAGTGTGTGTGTGTGTGTGTGTATTATGTATGCTGTGTGTGGCATATATCTTAAACACTTATGAGTTATTTCAGAATTTATAGTTAGATAAGACTGGGCATAGTGGTACACATCTGTAATCACAGCTCTTGAAAGGCTGTAAAACAGGCAGATCACTATGAGTCCAATCTAGTAGTGAGACCCTCCTGAACACCCTGTAGAACATTCCCTAAAATACAGGAAAGAAAATCAATGTTAAGTGGAGGGGTGGAAAATATTTCAATATTAAGTCTCCTTTTATCTTGAATTATATATAAATATATTTATTTCCCATTGTAGACCAAACCTAGGATATCCATAGGAAAGAAATGTTTGAGATAGAAAACTATATACTTGTATTTTACTCTAGTCTAGATTTTTCTATAACAGTCATCAAATTAGAGCTATCCTGACATCTTTCACAAAGTCTTGGAGTTACACTGGAAAGTATTTCTCATCCCATATTAAGCAAATTAAGTCATCTGGTGATTGGTTTTAGTCGTCATATTTTTTTATTTTAAAGAGATAAACAAAAGCAATAGAAATTATGCTGAATTTTAAAACAAGGTGATAGGAAATTAAAAATGGCTGTAATTTCCACTTCATTTTCTTTTTATTCTTCTAAAAAAAAAGCAACTCAAAGCCATTTCCTAATTGGCAAACTCCCAAAAATCAATGCCATTTCATTTAGAATATGGTCAATAATTAAAATATTTGTCATCAATAGAAACACAGGTAAAAAGGATCATACATATATTTGAGCATTGGGGTTTCATGGTTGAAATCTTTTATAGGCTGAATGCTACTGACAGCATTGATCCGAATGGACTCTTGCTACTACAGAATCATTCCACTAAAAGTAGCGCAATCTCTTCTTCATGCATTATGCATTAGAACTAATTCCTTGTAAAATAAATACATATCACATTCTAAGTATGATGACTTGGGTAGAGTAAGAGGTAAAAAAAGTACTAATAATAAGCAGCAATAATAATTCTATGTGACAATTACATATATAACACAACAGTCTAATAAGAACAATAATCAAAATTCTGTTATCAGGGACATGAGTAAAAAAAAATGAGATAATCTAATATATACAAACAGAATAGTGAATGTGAATCAAATTGAAGTCCCAAAGACAAAAATATTAATGTGTTGGTAAATTCCTCAAGGAAAGAAACAAGGAGCACAAAATTTCATGTCTCTGAGAATCAGAAAATGTTCTTAAGTATGAGATAGATGAGAAAGAAATAGTGTTGTTTGAGAGTCATGAGTATTAATGTGGAAGTATTTGTGTAGGTGTTTAATCTCAGCACATTTTACAGGACATTCTTTTGATCTTTTGTGCCCCTTCCCTGCTTCATGTAGTTGATACAGGATCTCACTATGCAGCTCAAGCTCCTAGTCACACTCTTGTTTTCATCCTCCCCAGAGCTGGGATTGCAGGTCTGTGCCATCACACCCAGATTCAGTCATAAACTCAGTCAGGGGTGGGGTCTGCATGGCACGTTGTACTAGGGATCAAACCCTGGTCCCTGAACTTGCCAAAGCATGTGCTTAGTCTGCTGAGCAAGCTCAGCAGCCTTGATCCTTTCAATCTTATTCTTTCTTATTAGGCTCACTAGTTGCCATTATTCTTTCATGCTATTATAAAGTATCATAATCCATCAAATAGCTGTTGCTCTCCTAGAGTATTCATTCTTGCAAACTACAGTATGCCTAATTGTCCTTTCATAAAACTAGGCATCCAGGTGCCACAATTAAAATGTCCCTTCTATGTTACTTTTCTGTGTAAAGAATAATGACTTGTCAACTTGAGTTCATGGACAAAAGCAGGGTAGAATATTGCAGCTGATTTAAGTAAAATGGATTCGTGACTTTATGAGATTCTTTCACTCACTGACGAGAACAAAGATTTTAGTCAGCAATTTCTTGATCAAAGGCTACTGTGAATGTAACAGCAGTGCACATTCATATGTACTACCCAGGCTCTGACTAGGAGTTGCAGACAGTTCTGTGCTCTTGGATTGATACAGTAAATCAGACAGACAGAATTGCCATTCACATTGGGCTTATATTGTAAGGTAAGGAAATAGTACCTTGATAAATATGTTAATTTATCATTGAAAAAATTCCTAGTCTTAGGAACAAAATAAAATTAGGGCATTGCTATAAACAAATAGACATTAGCCAGTGTCTTGTGGGAATGCGTGTGTGTATGGGCACATGTGTATGTGGAGGGGTGCATTGTCTTAATTTCTCATCAAGAGAAGCCATTCTATGAAGCTAATATTCAACAGATATTTGACTGAAGAGAGAGTACAACCCATGCACATATCGGGTTCTATTTTGTCAAGAAGGTAAAGTAGAAATGTTCAAAGGGGAGGCATTCCTTGCAGGTTCAAGGAAAAACACATAGGTGAGTGTGACTGCAGTAGAGAGAGAAAGGATACATTGAGAAAAATGCAAGCTCTGGTATCCTTGTGTTGTGCATGGCAGGACACCTCCCACCAGAAACTTTAAGAAAACCAGTGGTATTCATGAAGATAATAGACACCAAGGATTGAGAGTAAAAGCTGCTCACTAAAATGATATGGACAGAGAACAAACTCACATGTGTACTCATGTTCCTTAGTATCCTTTATGGAATTATTTTATTCCCCAAAGGAGCTTTTTTTGGTCTTATTTTTACTATTTTCTTTTTTGGAACCAAGAATCGAACTCTGGACCTCGCGCTTGCTAGGCAGGCGCTGCGCCACTGAGCTACATCCCCGGCCCTATGGAATTATTTTAGAAGATAAGTATTCTGTAGCTTTGAGCAAAGGTTCAACAAGCTCAGGTATGTGTAAAGATATTAATGACATGCTTTGGAAAGCATTTATGGAGCATAATTCTATAAATTTCAGTTTGAGAAGACTTTATTGGTAATTAGCTATAACACAATTCTCATTTTAAGGTGTACTGATTTCTCCTTTGGTGTCACCATGTAAATGACATTGTGTAATAATTGCTCTGAGTGTTTTGTAAAAAACGTTAAGAGTTTTTAAAGAAAGTAAATGGAAAGACTGTTTAAGAGAGCATTGTAGCCATCCACAGGAAAGGAGATGTGTCCAAACATAGGGAGAAATAGCAGATGTGGAAAGAGGCAATAGCTTCAGATGGAACATCTGACTTTGTGGATTGAATGGGAGTTTAAGTCACACAACATAAAGATAGAATGAAGCGTGAATACATTTGTTATTTTTCATCCCTTGGGAAATGACACAGTTTAACATAAACTTTTCTACTGTGTAAGTAGAATAGTCCTAACATCATTTCTGAGCATGCACACCCACCAAAGCATGTAAGATCCTAGATTCTTCTTTCTTTCTTTCTTTCTTTCTTTCTTTCTTTCTTTCTTTCTTTCTTTCTTTCTTTCTTTCTTTCTTTTTTTCTTCCTTCCTTCCTTCCTTCCTTCTTTCTTTCTGCCTGCCTGCCTTTCATATTTTTATGTATTTAGTACAGGAACTACAGGTTCTCATTACGTAGATCAGACTTGCAGTGATTGTCCTGCTTTCAGCCTCCCAAGTGCTGGGATTACAGGTGTGCACTACCAGGCCCAGTTTTATTTGCCATTTCAGCATGCCTCAGGGGTGGGGCTGGCACCTCATGCAGGGAATGGAACCCCAGCCACTGCGCTCTGCCTAAGCACATGTTTTGTGAGATTGGCTGTCTTTATTGAAGGAATTCATAGCTGTGAACCAGAAGGAGGCACAAAAGTGCAAACGTCTAATGCTCCTTTGCACTAACAGAAGTCAACAACAATGGCTGGCAAGATACATCAGGGGACTGAATGCCTGCTTAGGCAAGCACAGTTACTGGGCTTTGAGCCTCAGCACACATGCTGTTCTGGCGCTGCCTCCAGGTGAGCTGAGCTGGCCACAGAGACCAGGCATGGTAGTGCACACCTGTAATCCCACTGCTGGGGAGGCTGAAAAAATAAATACAGAAATCAACAATACCCAAGACTCACTGGAATTGCCTCACATTAACGCACTACCACATACCAGAAACCCCTCAGTCATGTTTGTGATTGCTCATCTGAGATGTGTCCTTAGCGCTCATTTTGATATTTCTTCCTTGTAGCAATAGATTTAGAGCATAGAAGGAAACAGTCTTTTATGAGGAAAAGGAAAGCGGAAATGCTCTGTAATGACCCACAGAGTCTGTTTCTACCTGTTCACAGGATGATCTAATTGAACTCTCATAGTACCATTTAATTATTGTGTTGAGCAGACATATTCATCATTCTCTTAGTTTAGTTTAAGCATTAAGTGAGAACCTTATTCCTGATAAAGGTTCTGGTGACATATACAAATAAAATTAAATGGAATTTTATCAGTTAATGTGTATTTTCAAATATATTAGCAAAGAAATGTGCTTAACACATTAATGCTAATTTCCATTTAAACCATTAAAGAGGTATAAAACAGAATAAATTTTTGTGCATTTTACCCTTTTTTAATCATCACAGATTGGAAAGATTATTTAAGTTAAATAAAAATATTAAATATTCAAAATATATAATAAGTTCATAGAATCTATTGTATTTAGAAGTTTTTGCCACTTTCTAATGTCTTCAAAATTTCTGCTGTGATTCTTGACTCCTTCGCTTGACAAATCCTTTCAAATAGAATTACACATTTAATGCTAAGGCATGTGCTGTCTGCTATATAACTTCATCATTGTCCTGATGTTCTGAGACTACCACATCTCGCAAATCGTAACTTAGTACTTGAATACATGATTATTTTCAGACTTACCTTTCTTTTGTCTACGACCAGAATTATATTTTAAAAACATTAAACAGATATTTAAATTCCTTATGAGAAGCTATTCATGGAGACTTTCCATGGAACAAAGCAGGTGGCAAATATTCATATCATTTCTTTCTTTGAAATTCTACTGTAAAGATAGTGAATAAATTTCTTTGACTATATTAATCCAAAAATACCAAAAGAAGAGCCAAAATCTGTAAGAAACATTTGGACAGTATAATAAATATGATTGAACTTTAGAAAAATACGTTTCAGTACTTATGATTTGCTGCATGCGGGTAGGATGCCAAGATACAGCACCCAAGAAGGACTAAAAAATTAGACCACCCCCTCCCCAGTGCTTCTGTAGGGAAACCATGGGATTGAGCATTGCCTGCTCTAAGAATAACCTGACTTATGAGTTTTCTGCATCACTCCCCACAGCCAGAGAGCCTCCTTCAAACTGTTAAGGACCATTCAGGCTCTTACCCTCTGGGCTGGTTGCTCGGGTGTATTTACTCCCTGCTGACCAAACTATAGGAACATATTTATATTGGTGTAAATGCTTTACTCAGAGTTATATCCCAGGTGATGAGGAGACATAACTTGCTTCCAATCACCATCTCTCTCTGTAGGTATGCAAAGAGCAAGGTGGGCTTAGGATACACAGATGGTGCACAACCCAGGCTTGCTTCCCTACCCTAGACCTAATATCCTGGGCTAACATTTGCATGTCCACTTCTAGGCTGAAAGAAGAAAGCAGGGGTTACAGCTCAGCAAGAGGAAGTCAGAAGGCTAGTCCTGGTGCCCACATCTGTGCAGTCCATTTACCTGGGCTCAATAGAAGAGAAATAGCATTCATCCTCTGAACCTCAGGAAGGTTGGAAGAGGCATTTATCTCTGGAAGGAAAAACTCAATCTAACCTTTGAAATTCCATTTGGCCATGCCAAATAAGGTGCAACTTGATGGAACACAATGAATTTAATTTGAGAATCAGGAAAGGTATGACAGTAAGACTGAAGCCCTACCCATGACTAGCCAACAGAACAGTTCAGATTGGGACAAAAGGAAAGCAGGCAGCAGGAAGGAAGCTAAACACAAAAAGGAATGGGAAAAATATACACACAAGAAAAATCTGATACTGCTCTGTTTTTATATTTGGGATTCAATTCAAAGGTTCTGTGGAGGAATTATTCAGCAATGTGTTCTAACAAAAAAAAATGGACATGAGGCAATTGACTAGAAAAAAAGAAACAGTTTTCAAAGTTGGAATACAATACTAAATTTTCCTACTGATTAAGAGTAATTATATAGTATTGATTACATAATCAAGGGATATTAATTTAGTTGAAAACAGATCATAGAAAGATGAAGAGAATATGTGAATATACATCTGTGTATTTGTGAAGAAGTATAAAGAACAATAAAGTTTATGTATTTAAAATGTCAACATACATTAATTTTTAAAACTTAAGAATAATAGTAGAAACATATAGAATTATGGAAGTAGATATGGTTAATTAAAATAGCTACAATATTTGGAGGAAACCACGTGGATGGAGTAGACACACTGTGAGCCTTGCTGAAGTCTTTTAAAGTGTAATAATGCATTTGCTGAGTAATAAAGTAAAATCATACTTCAGAGATGATTCCTAATTTTATGGTATAATTATTATAAAATCCATCACACTAGCACAGTTTATGCATCTTCTCGATCTCTGCTCCCTCTTCCTTTTTCCTTCACTTACATTTTAGCTCTGATACAGCTCCTGACCCCATTACTCATGCTGAGAACATACCTGCCTGCTGAGCCTTTAAACGTTGTCTGCATACTTGGCATCTCGTCATCCCCACTGACACCTACTTCTCTCAGATGCCTCATCTGACCAGTCATTATCCTGTGTTACTTTCCTCAGGACACTATTTGATACTGTATGTAATCATTTGAGCACTTTGAAACTTTGATTAGCTTTATCCATAATAGGGACAAGAGCTCCTATACCTGTTAGGAAGCTTCTCAAAAATGTAACTAGATCTCCACTGCTGGTGGGAATGTAGACTGGTACAACCATTGTGGAGATCAGTGTGGAGACTCCTCAAAAGAGTAGGACTAGAAATCCCATTCAAGCTGGCTATCCCCCTACTGGGAATTTTCCCAGAGGAACTGAAAACATCGTATCATAGTGATATATGTATACCTGTGTTTATAGCAGCACAATGTGTGATAGCAAAATTTTGGAAACAACCAAGATGTCCATCACATGAGGAATATTTGAAAAAGATGTGGTATTACTATATAATGGAGTATTACTCAGCTATTAAGAATGATAAGCTTGAAGCATTTATACTGAAGTGGATGCCACTTGAACATATAATCATAAGTGAAATAAACTAGACACACATGTGTAAATATCGTATAGTCTCCCTAGTATAAGAAGCGAAAAGCAGAAATACAAATGGAAATGCACAACAACAGCTAAAATCAATTGAGTCAGATAAGGCAAAGTGAATGGCATATGCTACAGGATACTAATCAGCTTTTCTTCTGGATGGTTAACAACCTAAGCTCACAGATCAAAATTGGAGAAATAGAAGAGCCACAAGGCCAGCCAACATTTTGGCCCTAGTCTTTCAAGGTCAGCGAAGACTCAGGACATAGGAGAACCTGTACTGCAACATCATGAAACTCAGTTAGTTGAGCTCCAAATTTTCTGAACAAGGAGATTATGGAGCCACAGAGCAAAGAGATCAAAGTTCTATAGTGTGCCTGGGGAGAGTCACATGGAGAGAAAACTTTCTCTCAAGCTCTCACAGAGAGCATTCTGGTCAAGCATTGGCTGTGACTCATCCATATGGATGACACAGACAAAGGATCTGCAGAATAAGATACAGGACTACAAGATAAACCCTCAGGGTACTTCACTGACCTCATAAGAAACAAAAAGTACATGTGTTGGTATATTGGTCTTGCTCTATCTAGGTCTTAACCATCCAGCAGAGAAGTATAAAAATGAAGTATACACCGCGGGGCCATAATAATAAGTTGAGATGTAAATGGTTATGGTTGCCAATTTCTTCAGATAACTCACTATTGATATGTAATGCTGAACTGTGTTGGATTGTGTTGTCGAGTTCAGGCACCTAAATTAGTTGAATAACATCTTTGACAGGTGTAGACGAAGGAAGGGGTATAGAAAGGAAGAATCATGATGTGTGTGTATGGACAGTACAGTTGGGATAGATAATGCCTTACTTCTACATAATTCTATGAGAGGCAAGATTTGCACTAATGGTGGATGGGCACGATATTCTGTCAGCTTCTAGTACTATAGACAACCACTAGGAGAATAACAAGATAGAAAGTATTAATTATTGAATATTTGATGTAATTCAGGTATAAAAAATAAGATACGCAAACAGCTACACTCTCTTAATTTACTGATAAGAGACATACGCTATAATAATGTCTGTAAGTATAATATAATATCATGTATGCACCTTCTATGATACCAAAACATTATGAAAACAGTTTGCAATGTATTAATTTATCAAATCCATCTCGTCAAGGTATCTTAAAACTGTCCAATTGATATTTGTACTTCAATAAAATAAAAATTTAAAAAATATGTAACTAGATGGTCCTAAATTCTTTTTTCCCATAATTTTATTGAAGAACAAATAGCAATGAGACAGTTTCAAATCAAATTACTAAGACAGATTCAAGTATTAATATATTGCATATTGTTTTCTTATTTGTTATTTTTTGAACAAGGTGCAGACATGATATTCTATTTACAAACACTATTAGAGCAGATCCTTCTGTTTCTTTGAATTAAGTGAATGTAGCTGTATACCTGTCTTTTTCTTAACTATACTGTCTCACAAATAAAAGTTTTTTTTCTGGGGTAATAAATGAAAAAAAAAGACTGTTCTAAATTGTATGCAGCGTTTTTTACTTTATTGTAAGCATTATGGGTTTTGAGCTAATGTGGTTGCTGACAGTTTTGTCTGATGTACAAATTTTGTCATAATTTTTAACAGTAGGCATAACATAAAAATTGGAAGATGTCAATCAAAATGCATATTCTGAGCTTTGAAACAATGAAACATTTAATTCCATAGCCAAGAACTGAAACCAAGACTGACTTTTCAGGTAGATGTATGTTTGTCACATTCATCTAGACTTCACATGATCCTTAAGAAATTTTGTCTTTTCTGAACTTAAGGAACAGTTAATTTGCCATTTTTGGCTGCTTCATGATCATATAACAAAAAATTGCAGAAGAAATCAAGTGCTAACATTTGTCAATGCATAATTTCCAAAAATTGAAAAATATGATTTATGCACAGGTATAGTAAACATACTTTAAGAACAACTGAAGTATAATATTTAGGCTTATCTTCCCTTCTAGATGGGAGTTAGTTGAAATTTAACATTCATTATCATAATTAATATCTAATTTCATAGTGAATGGATTTTACTGATCAATATTAACCTGCAAGTCAATTAAAAATGTATTTCCTAGGAGAATTAACTAATCCTTAGGTCAATCTATTAAACAGTGGTCCACAGTGATATTAAAATATGACACAGCTATGTTCTTTTTTTTTTTTAGCAAAGTAAGACTAATGTTTTTAATTCTTCAGTGTCATAGACCATTTCCTTAAACAATACCTGAGCAGTTATTTTACTTTCAAAGAACCATCACAATAAAGTACTACTTCTGACTCAAGCAATAGAAAGTTACTTCTTATTTCTTGAGGCTGGAAAGCCCAAGATCAAAGTACCTATAAGATTCCCTTCTTAGGCCTCTTTCTGGGGCTTTCAAGCCATCCGCTTTGCACTGTGTCCTCACCTGTCCTGCCTGGTGTACGTGTATCTGGACTGTTTCTCCATACATTCTGATTGTCTTTCTGTACAAGGCACAAGTGAAATTTCATTAGAGATGTACCGAAATTCTGTGTGGTCAGATAAGAGCCATTTCAAAGACAGAAGGAGAAAAAAGTCTAGACGATAGTGATGGAAGCTAAATAGCAACTCAGAAAATGTAATAACAGGAAGATATTTAAAATTGTGATGCAGTAATGAGTATAGAAGTTTTAAAAAGTTTTATATTTTACTTTTTTATGTATTTGCTTGTAACAGGGTCTCACTATGTAGCTTGGACTAATAGTTATCCTTCCATCTTCAGCCTCCCCAATGCTGAGATTACAGGCATGCACTACCACGCCCAAACTCTGGCTGGCTCAGCCCGCTCTGGGGGCAGGACTGGCATGGCATGTGGTACAGAAGATCGTACAGCGATCCCTGTGGCTGTCTTGCCTAAGCAGGCACTTTAGTCCACTGTGCTCTCTCACTGGCACCTAAAGTTTCATATTTTAATAATTTTATACATTATTATGATTATCTTCAAGTCTTCAAAGGAATTTGCTATATTTAAGCCAAATAAAAATAAAATACAGATGATATCATCTTGAATAATTTAACTACCACCTGAACTCTTCAGTCATTTCTACAATTCAGTAGACAAAATAATAATTCAGAGTTAAAAATCTTTGTTAACTGAAATGGTGGAAAGAAAGCTTCTTGTGATTTCAGCCACATTTACATTCTTAATTTAACCAAACCTGCTCATTTTCATGGGAGTGTAAACTACTTCACTCACTTTGTAAAACAGTATGAAGATTTTTCAAAAAAACAAAAGTAGAAATTCCATGTGATCCAGCTATTCTCTTTCTAGGTATCTCACCCAAAGAGCTAAAGTCCTCAGATTAAAAGATACTTTTCTAACCATATGCCCATGTTTATAGCAGTATAATTCACTATGGCTAAATCTTGGAAGTCATGTGTTTGTCCATTCACAGAAAAATGTATGAAGAAACTGTGATTACAGAGTATTACTTTGCAATAGAAAAGGACAGAGTTGAGTCATTTGTAGGAAAATAGTTGTGCTTTGAGATTATGATGTCAAGTGAAATAAAGCAGACAGAGAGGCTTAAATATCACATGATTTATTTCATATGACCCCAAAATATAAATAAAGAACAAAATGAAAGGCAGATATCTTTTAAAAGTGGAAGGGGATGAACAGCTAAAATGAGAGAGGGGAGGGAAGCGAAAAGAGCCAGTGAGATCAGTGGACTAAATGCCTGCTTAGGCAAGGGCAGGGACTGGGGTTTGACCCCTAGGCACCATATGCCATGGTGGGCCCCCTCACAGGTGCACCGAGCCAGCCACTGTGACCGGGAATAGAGGTGCATGCCTGTAATCTCAGTGTTGAAACCAGGAGAATCACTACCAGTCTTACCTGTGTATGGAGACTCTGTAATGACCAAAAAGAGAAAGAAAGAAAGAAAGATGAAAGAAAGAAAGAAAGAAAGAAAGAAAGAAAGAAAGAAAGAAAGAAAGAAAGAAAGAAAGAAAGGAGGAAAGAAAAAAGAGAGAAAGAGAGAGAAAAAGAGAGGAGACAGAAATAGGAGAGAAAGAAAAAAGAGAGGGACAAGAGAGAGAGACAGAGACAGAAAGAGGAGAGAAAGAACAATGAGATGTGCTATGCATGTGTACAGCTCTCCACGAAGAGTGTAATCATTGTGCATTGCAGACACGTAAAAATGAAAACTATCAATTTTCAGACTTGACCTATATACTCTGTCTGTCTGTTTGTCTCCCTGCTTGTCTAACTACCTGTAGATTGATCTAATTAGCCTTCTCCAGGAGTAGAAAAGTATATTACATTTCCTTGCTCTTCCTGGAGGTCATACTGGACAATTGAATAAGGAAAGACAAGTTGCCAATATAAAATTAAATCAAGGGCTGGCCAAATACCTCAGTGGATTAAAGTGCCTACAAGCAGGCATGGGGCCAGGGGTTAGATCCCCAGGGCCGCTGTGCTGGCCATGCCCCAGGGTGCACTGAGATGACAACTGAGACTGGGCATAGTGGTGAGTCCCTGTAATCCCAGCTCTTGGGAGGCTGTAAACAGGCCGATCACTACACATCTGATCTAGTAGTAAGACCCTGGACAACCTGTAGACCCTTCCCTAAAATACAAAAAATAAATAACTTAATTAAATCAAATTTATTGAACAAAAATTTTCCATTAAATGGATACCTACAGAGTTAAAGACACTTGAATCCTGAGAAAACCATTCTTTGATACACAGAAGATCACCATGCAGAAATATGATAGGATAAAAAGCATATGGTGTAATGATGATGCCCAGAAAAGGAATCTGGAAAGTTTGTCTACTCTAATTCCCCATGCTGCTCTGTACAACATTTCTTCCTCTCATGCAGGGCCAGGACTTCTTTAGAATGAGGTCTTATGACCTAGTATTGGACAAGAGAATTTGTTTATGGCTAATACCCCCAGAGAGAAGTAGAGGTAGCTTTCCGGGATAGGTCTTGCTTTTGCGATTTGGTGGTTTTCTCTCCTTGTTAGGCCAAAATACCCAACACCCAAAATTAAGGAAGAAAGTGTTTATTTAGCTTGCAGTTAGTGGATGTTTTAGTCCATATGTGGCTGGCTCCCAGGCAGAGTGGCACATGGTAGAGGGCAGCAGTTCATGCCAGCAGAAAACAGCAAAGAGCAAAGGGAAAAGAACTGCAGCTGCAGCAGACAGCAAGCCTCTCTCCCCTCCTTACATTTCTTTGCAGGTTAGCTGTCCAGGACTGGTACAGCACTTACACCCATAATTTCAGCAGTGGATCAAAAGTAATCACATACTCTTGAAGCTGCCTCAGGACTGAATGAAGTTTTTGGGAAGAACTAGACACAAACCATAGCACTTGGTTCGGGAAAAGATTTCTAGTTTCTAAGGCAAACAGTTATATCCTGTCCAGGATTCATTTGGAGATAGAGGAAAGAGTAAATCAGAAAGAAAGAAAAAGATCATACTCTACTTCTGAAGTCTTCCTATCTTTTTTAGTTTGAAGTACACCAGACCTTAAGGTACTACTTTTTTAGCCTCAATTTATCCATATATTTTTATTTTTGGTTTGCTTGTTTGAACAGTGTTTGTAATTTCCTGAACTCTCCAGTTTTAATATGAACTGCATTAAAGATAGATAGATACAAACTATAAATAAAAGGAACAAAATCAACTACCCCCCAATTAGAAACATTTACCTTAGGGGCCCAGGGAGAGAGCAAAGTAGAGTAAGTGCTTGCCTGGCAAGTGCAAGGTCCTGAGTTCAATCCCCAGTGCCACAAAGAAAATAGGAAAAAAAAGAAACATTTACCTTAATAGTTTGCTCTATAAGACCTATTTCAAACTTGATGATTGTTCAGTAGGTGGGAACTTTTCAGAAATATGAAAGAATTGAAAGAATATTTGTATGCTAGCAAACAACTCTTTTGTGTAAAATTTCAATTGCATAGGCTAAAGGAACTGCACGCTCAGCATGAGGGTAACTGAATGGAAGCTATTTATGCTTTATCTGAACCCAAAGTGCTTGAAATAGCATTTAAAACAGTGGGTTTGAGCCCTAGCTGATATTCTAATGCAAAAGGACTTAAATTCCAAACCCATCATACTTTTGCAGATTTCTGAAGACAGAAATATAATTCATACTTTTAAAAATCCTGCTTGCTGACTGGATGAAAATCAGATACTTTGAGTTTGAGGAACATTTAAATATTTACAGTTCCATAAAAAAACTATATAACACAGAAATGATACTATCATAGGTGGCCTAAAATCCAGTGTCTGGTACATTATAATATAAACTTCCTGTTTATCCTTGCAGACCATAATAAAAATTGCCATAAAGGTGCTCATTCTTTTACCTTGTTTTGAAAACATGAATAGTAATGTTGGCACATGTGAATTTCTTAGTCTCTGTTGACAAAATATTATTCACTGAAATGGCATGTTACTGAGGAAATATCTTGAGGCAAAAAGCAGCTACCTATTGAGGTTCAGACTGCAGGAGTAAACGCTTAAAGGGCAAGGATATACATCTTTTTCTGTACTTATCTTATTTTGCCACTTGAGACTATGAACATTCAACAAACAAAATGTATTAACAAAATAAATCATTGCACATTAATTTAAATTTATTTAAATTTTGAAATGGTTAATTGAGTGTTTGGCTGAAGCATGAAAGTTTATAGATGAAGATGATTGAGTGTCGTTATAAGTTAAGTGCTGTAAACTGTGAGAACTCTAGCATGGTTATAATGGCATATATATATATATATATATATATATATATATATATATATATATATATATATATATATTCTTCAAAACTAAAGATATTCCTTGTAGATAAGGATAGCATCTCTGCCATCAGGGTATGTCTTAAGATCTAATTCAGGAGAGGAGGAGGACTCCTGAAAGCCATTGCTATGTCTGCTTCTTCTCAAATTCCTTCAAATTAAAATATTCAATATTTCAGGATACTATATTGTAGTGGCCTGATCTGAAGGTATCACTTTTTACTCAATCCTAAATCCATCCCATGTTCAAGCAAGGAAGTATCTAAATAACAGTAGGTTCTCTTTGCCTGTGGTTGTGACTTTTCTGACCTCAGTTACTGCTAGAATGGTCACTAGGGTGCAACAAACCTCTTAAGAGATAGGTAGAAACACAGACCACATTTATATGACAATTTAGCGTATAATTATAATTGTTGTATTTTACTATTACTTGTTTTCAACAAGGTTAGGCATAATTTACAAATAACCTTCATTGTAAGTATGCATGTAAAGGAAAACTCATGCCATACTTTGTGTTGGGTTCTCTATTGGCTATTACCATCACCTTGAAGCATTTTGGAATATCCACCCCATGAATATGGAAAAACCACTGTAATTTTTAAAAGTTGAAACCATCAGCTTCATAAAAAATATTGACTGAAGGTTGGTTAGAAATTTATGAAATTATTAAAGTAGCCAGATTAGGTTTTCTAAGCAAAAGCATTAATGGATTTGGCTATTGACAAGCATTTTTAAGAACAGTAATGCTTAAATGGGATATGCAACTTATGTATAAAAATAGTTGGGTTGGGGAGATAGCTCAGCGGTCTAAAAACCTGCCTGGCAAACACAAGGATCTAGCTTTGATTACCAGTAGCACATGCTGGGCTGCCTAGTGCCAAGCTGGCCACTGAAACCAGGTGTGGTGTCATACACCTGTAATCCAAGTGCTGGGGAAGGCTTAGACAGGAGGATAACCAAAAGTCTGAACCACATGGTTAAGTCTGTATCCAAATCAATTAGTCAATGAATCAATCAATCAATGAAACAATCAATGAATCAATGAATCAATCAAAATGTTTGATCCCTGAGAGGCAAATAAATCCATAATCCTCAGCATATCCTTTCTACCAAAAAATTAACTTTAAATTAACATACAATTTCACAGTGTATCAATCTTGATCAAATAGAAAATACTCAAGCCAAAGACTGACACATTCTTCAAGATGTGTGCTATTCATAGTACTTTTTGAGAGTTTAAAGAATTAATGAGGCTTCACCTAAGCCTTTTATAATGTTGGGTATTCCATGAAAAGCATGTCATTGCCTGTTTTGCTTAATTTCTAAGGAATTTTGTAAAGAATGAAATATTTTTTTTTTGAACTCAGGCCTTTGAGCTTGCCAGGGAAGCTCTTCTTCCACTGAGCCATCTCCCCAGCCCCTAGAATGAAATCTTATGCTCTTTCTTTTACCTATGAAATCTGTACATTTGAGGGAGTGATAGAAGAGCATCTGGAACCAAGGGATGACCTGAGTTTAGGAGAGGTGTTCTCTCACTACCACAGTCTTAGCTTTGGTTTTAGAACCTATTGTGTTCATGGAGATAAAAAAAACCTATTTTTGGAAAAAGGCAAAAAATAAGTGACCTGTTACACTGGAAATAATTATATTTGAAGATTCAGAAATTCTTTGTCCATTTGTCTAGGCCATCCTCAATCTTCAGATAGCCAAGTATGAAATAATTGTTTTTACATATCAGGGTTATAAATTTTGACATAAAGAGAGACATTGTTTGCAATTTATTGTTAAATCACATATTTTTCCATGTGGCCTTTCAATGCTTCACCAGTTATACTCTGTTCGGCTTATGATGACATATTTGCACCATAATTCAGTGGCTTTGCATATGTATTTTTCAGATGTGGAACAGATGGCTATTGACTGGCTCACCAGAAATCTCTATTTTGTGGACTACGTCAGTGACAGAATCTTTGCTTGCAATTTCAACGGATCTGTATGTGTCACGTTAATTGATCTGGACCTTCATAATCCTAAGGCAATCGCAGTAGATCCAATTGCAGGGTAAGACATTCTTCACCATCATATTTGATTTGTGAAAGCTTCCATTAAAAAATAAAAGCTGAACAGATTCATGAAAAATATGACAAAAATTCCAACAATTTAAAAGAAAATTGGTGATTGTATTTCTTGGGTTGCCAGTAAAAATAAAGACTCTAATTTACCAATCAGACATTGGGAATCAGCTCCTTAACTCATCAATATTTTAGGCGTATCCTAAGAAACACCAACCTTCTTCTCTGGCATGAATTACTTTGTGGTCATCAAACATGCACCTGAAGGTAGTTTTAGGCTAAAGAGGCAGATTTTTCATTACCTAAGAGAAGATCTTGCTGGTAGCAAAGTTCACACATGCTACTTGAATGCTATCACATCACCATATTCATTTAAGGCATCACATCTAAAATGTATAAGAAGGGTGTGAAGTATTTTCAAGAGTATTACCAAACAATCAAGGGTACTTTTGTTCAACTATTGCATTGATAATTATTGAAGTATAAACGTAATGAATTCCTCCTCAAAATCATTTTTTTGAAACCTTTTAGTTTGCAAGCCACTTTATTAGTTAAAAGAAAGCCTTGTTTTCTAAGACCTTCTTTTAGATAATAGGCTCATTATTCTTTTTTAATGTTTTACTGTTTGTCAAAATATGGCCATAAATGTTTAAATTGTAGTCAACTTCATTTGTATGTTTAGAAAATCAATACAGAAACCAATTATGCCTTTATTTTACAAATATTCTGGTATATTAGAGAATGAGGAGCAGAAAATGGAGTTCCATGAATTCAATTTCTTCACCTATTAGTTGAGGGCAAGGAAATTAATGACAAATGAATGACATAGTATACCACTCAAATTAATGACATCACATACTATTCAAATTAATGGCATAGTATATTACTTTAATTGAAGTAGCTGCTGTTTTTGAAGATATAACACATAGTAGAGAGTTGAAAACTGAAATTTTATTCTTGCATTGTTTTAGTAGTCCTTAGGCAGTTCAGGCTGAAATGTCTGATGGAACATATCCTAAGTTGCCATAAGCCTCCATTCAATAAATGGGAAAATATTTACTGAAGAAACAGCTGTCATCCATATGTGGACTTTTGTCACTCTTTACTTAAAGTCTGATTGAATATTAAGATGCATCATCACAATGGTTCTGATTCTGACAAGAACAGCTTGCAAGTAAGCTCTTTGCTGGGAAGGCTGTGTAATATAATTCTTGAATGTAGCTCTGTTTGTATTTGCAGCAGATGGTTGCTTGACTGCAGTGATGCTTCAAAAGACATTAGTGAAAGAAGTTGTATTTAAACTGATTTGTTTTGGTGCTTGGATAAGGATAGTAAGAGAACTGGAAATTTACAAATGTGCTAACAACATTCTTTTGGCATCCCATTGAGTAATACATTTGCCTGTGGGTTTTTTTTGTTGTTGTTGTTGTTGTTTTCTTTTCATGCCTAATCTTTCAGATTAGCCTTTAGATTGCATTGCCTCTCAAAAAATGTTAAAAAGGGGGAGTACTGTCTCTCTCCTCTCATTCAACTACTGTTCCCGTCCACACTCTTAGAAACAGTGATTCAGAGACATTCTTAAATAAACTGACAGTCTGAAGTATAATAGAAGTGAAAATCATCTCATTCTGTGAACAACAATGTATTTTAAGTTTTCAAGCTTCCTATTTCTTCCTGTCACTGTATGAAAAAGTTCGTATTTTGACATTTCTAATCACGAAATTAAAAGTAGAGACCCTCCTATTGTTTGTACTTATTCTTTGCTGAATTCCTTTGGGCCTGCTTAAATGCAATTTTGTCATATGTCATGTGTTGCAGTAGATTGTTTGCAATCTTTTGTTTGCTCTGTTTCTCTAGCAGTTTTTCAGCAATGAACTGTCGAAATCAAAAAATGAAAAACTCTGTCCTTTTGAAAATGCAGACCTATGACTCAAAGTACACTGTTGAAAACATTCTAATTTAGTCTTAGAAATTTGACTAAGTTGGATGCGGTGCAACATTTGGCCACACTCTAGAGGAATATGAAATAATTCCTACTCACCATCCAGAGAGGAAATTTCTCCTGTTTTGCTAACTGGCTAGAGTGATATTTTTATTTGGTAATGTGTCTTTTAACTTTACTGCAGAAATATCACAATATAATGATTACCTAAAGTAACTCTTAGGGTTATATCAAAAAAGTACTGAGGAAGGGTAGAGGAAATAAGGAAGAATGTTGCGTGGCCTAGGAGTTTGCCCTTAATGGGTTTAGAAATATAAGATTTGTTCTCCTTCAGTGTCATTTGCTGGCCATATATTTTTTCAAGTTTTATCATTTTCTATTAATTTTATTGAGAAAGAAGTATCAATGAGACAGTTTCAAAACAGGTTAGTAAGACAGTTACAATAATTAATACATTGTATATTTTTGTCTTTGTAGTAATTATTCAGAGTACAAGTGCAGACATTATATCTTGTCTAGACACTGTTCACATAAATCTTCTCATTGAAGTAGAGGAAAGTAGCTGTATATCTATTATATTTCGTATATACATATATATATATGTATTATTTTATTTTTTACTACAAAATGTTCCTTCATTTATATCCTCCTTTTTTATTTAGTTTTGTTAGAAATGCATGTTGCCATTCAAATATTGTAGGTGCATGAATTCAGCAAAATAATTCAATGTAGCCCAATAATCCATAAGATTAGTGGGTTATCTGCAGAACTGGCAATATCAGAAGTTGTTGACTTGAGCCTTTTACAGCTCAGGATGTTTTTGAATTGCACCAAGAACTTATTCAATTAAATTATTATTGAATGGGGTACAAAGTTTATTATGGAGTTCCTCAGTGAAATAATTGCTAAACATACCTATTTGGTCATTTTCCAAACTTGGCTTTCTCTACTTCTTATGCTCTGTGCATCTAATGACTTTTGTAGAAATATCATTGGTAACTGTGTAAATTTCAATTTTGTTTGTTTTTTCACAGTTTGAACATAGAATAATAATTTTCCCTGCACATTCATTAAGATTTGAATCATGCTGCAATCCAGATCTGCTAAGAAAAGAGGAAGATATAGATAGATAGATAGATATAGATAGATAGATATAGATAGATATATTTCATTATTTCCTCTACTAGTTCTTCAATGCTTTTCTTATATAATGCATTTAATCTATATGATATAGGAGCACCT
>PVKA01010502.1:0-64196 GCA_004027165.1 Ctenomys sociabilis
AAAAAAAAAAAAAAAAAAAAAAAAACCAGAAGAGGAAGCGAAGGGAAAATTCAGAGGCAAGCAAATTAAATTAAATATTAAGGTAATAGTCATCCCTCAATGGTATATCTGTGGGAATTTGTTCCTAGAACCCCTCTAAATACCCAGATTTGCAGAGACTCAGTTATATAGTAACAGTATCTGCATATAACCTATACACATCTTTTGTGTACTTTATATATATATGTATAATGCAATGTAAATGCCATGTAAATAGTTGTCATACTGCACTGTTGAAATAATGGCTAGAAACAATCTGTGGATATTCAGTACAGAAACAATTTTAAAAATATATATTCCATCCTTGGTTGAATACAAATATATAGAACCTGAGGATATAGAGAACTAGCTGTACCTCTGTGTGTGTGCATATTTATTGTAAGCTGCCTTCTGAGTGACATGAGGGTCATGCACAGAAAAATACAATGATTTAGAATAGTGGGAAATGTAAACAAATTTAAGAGATAGTCATAAATGAGAATCCCCCAAACATAGACAAGTTTTCTAAATTATCACTGATGATTTTTGCCTTTTCTTCTGATTAGTATGATCAAAAGTCTGTAGAGTCCTATGCAGTGATTTTGAGATACATATGTGTAATTGAGAAGTGCCTTTAGCACATTGTGCATGGAGATATTTTCTACTTAATGATCCCTTTAGAGTATAATGATAGGAGGAGGAGAAAAAGATCTGTCATGGGGGAAATCTCATGGGGATGAGCTAGACAGCATTATGCAAGGGTGACACTTAAGGCATGGGTAAGAAAGCCTAATTGCCTTGTGCATCTTCTTTGAGAATCAAAGGAAGGAGCTGACAGTAAAGCCCTGGAAAGATGGGAATGAAAAGCACTAGTCAAGATTAGTCAGCAACCTGTCTTCATCTTATGACAGCGGTGTTTCAGAGGTTAGTTTGTGAATTTGGTTGCCATAGTAACAGACCTTTAGAATGCCCTCAAATCAATTTACAGAATTACTGCCCCTATTGGGTATAAGCAAATAAAGAGATTGTTCAGTTGTTAAAACCTCTTTTTTTCTAAAATTATTTTTAGAATTTAAGTGATCCACCAAGCCCTGTGGTTATGTAATTTAGACAGCCATAAATTGCATTTTGGTAAAAGGAAGCTTTAAAATCGTATCATTAGATAATGAATTTAGAAATTCAGTTATTCAACTATGTCATTTCAATAAATAGCTGCTAATCAATTTTAAATAGTCTATGAATGTTTTAGACCTCGTTTTAAAGACACATTTATTACATAGGCCTCATACTCATCGCTACACATTTAGGAATCATTTGTGGATTCAGTTAATTGTGTGTATAGTTTAGGAGAATGCTGAGATTTGGTCTTGGCATCATCTAAGAGCCTTCCAGATGGTGAGACTTAGGACTTTTAACCTAACCCTTCTTTGCTGATGCAAACACTACACATATTATATATAATATAAACCATATAGGTAAGTGTTCTATCACTATTTTTTTCTTCTGTTCACATGTATGGAAAACGTCTAATATCCTAAATACAGTGTTAAAATAGAACTTGCTTTTAATACTCTAGATGTCTGAAACTACTTTTAGTAGATTATTAAGAATTGTACATGTTGAGTCTTTTATCATCTGCCATTATAACAGCACTGCTCATTTAGGATAATGTCACTTTAACTGAGATTACTGATACTATTTTCTACTTCTTCAGTAAACTAAACAGTCTTAAACTGCTGTAGGAATTTTCAGTTACAGGAAGATGTCTCTTTTGTGATGAGTGATTTCAAAGACTATGTTCAAAAACAATTAAAAGTGGAAATTGTTTTACTGTCAAATTTATTGGAGAATTTATTTATTTTTACCATACAAACAAAGAAGGGGTTGACCAATAAAAATTAATAGAAAATGTGAAAAATAGGCAGATCCCTAGAGAGAATAGACGGTTGGTAGCTTAACATTGAGGGCATGAGTAATGGTGGGGGAGTCACTGCTAACATATGCAGGGGCATTTCTGAACTAATTAAAGCATTTTATAATTAATTGTGTTGGTGATTGTACAACTCAGTGAATATACTAAAATTTATCAAGCTATAAAAAATCATTTTACTACATATTAAATTTACAAAAAATAAAATGCCACGCCATTAAAAATATTAGAAACCTTTGAAAAGTACACAGATCAGAGGAAATAGGTTACTGACAAAGAGTTACTAGTTTTAAAGGTTCTACACTATAGTAATAAAGTGTTTTAAAAAATACTGGGAGTAGAGCTGATTTACTGCTCGGTCTTAATGTAAAAATCAATTAGCTTTAGTAAGCTGCTTAATATTCCTCATAGATTATGATGTAAAACATAAGCCCTTGGCTACTTATATGACTAGGAAAAAATATATATATATAATATCTTGTGAAAGACTATATGCCTTATAAAATTTAAGCAAAAGAATACACATAAGTATTCTCAAAGAATTATTGATAGGGAGATAGCATGAGAAAATAATTATACTCTGGAAAAACTTGGCAATTTTAAGTGGGAATTTCATTGCAAGAACACTTTTTAAAGTTCTTCCATTTTCCTCCAAATAAAATGTTAAACTCTTATCTAAAGCAGATTTCCTTTTATTTGCACTACTATTCCTACTGGTTTTCTATGTAAGTTTCTTGACTTAATTAAATTTAGCTACTAAAAACATTTTAAAAGTCCAGATGCCTTTAACAGAATGTATTCTACAGAAAAAGTTACATAATTCCAAGAAATGTAAGCATAATGGGAAAGAGCCATTAATATGTGGTTGATTGTTATTGTAGTCTCTTAACCAGAGGAAAAAAACAGATTCAGATTTACATTAACATAACATGTGCTCTGGGAGAGTAAGTCCAGCAGAGAAATAAGATGATGTTAGCTAAGAAATTGGAACTCAGCCCCAAAGGTCTTCATACCTTTAACCTTTATAATAATGAAAACTGTCCCTCAATACCTCAATTTACACTGAGCATAAACACTTTTTTATTGCAACTGGTTGCTGAAGAGAACATCATCTTTATTCTACTGCAGTATGGCATTTTAACTTAGTGAAGTAACTTGTAAATTCCCAGAAATTCCCAAGTGAGATATAATTTAGCCGTAACTAGAGACCAAGGGCACATCATTCACTTTGCTCTGAATTTTTAAAGAAAAACCTAAGCAAATATCTCATGTCATATGTTTCTAGATCATTATAAAACAAAATTAATGTTGGTCTAGCTCACAGGCACTTAAACTGGCTTTTGTTGGCTGACTCATACACACTGAAGTCATCCATTTTATACCAGAGGCTATTATAGCGGTTCAGGAACACAAAGAACTGGTAAACAAAAGAAATCCACAGACAGTACACTGCGTGTTACAGATCTTAGCATCTTCCAACTGTTTTCATCCCTTTTCTTAGCCATAACTTAAGAACATCAAAATGCACTACAGAATCCCTTTAGCAAATATGAAGCTAAGAGGTGAAAGATTGTTGCTGAAATTACAAGAGAACCATCTGCACCAGGAAATTCTATTGAGGAGTGAAACACAGATGTGTGGGCTAAATTCAGAAGGACAGACTCCAAATGCACAAGGAAATCTTCACTGAAAGACAGAGACAAGTTTTCAGGAAGAGAGATTCATGTATTAGTAAGAGAATTTCAATTACTATCTCGTGTACAAAATCATATACACATATACTATAGTTGCTTATCCATCATCTAAAATGCTTAGGATGAGAAGTATGTCAGTTTTCACAGTTCTCTGTTTTTAATATTTGTGTAGATTATGAGTTGAGCAACCTTAATCTGAAAATCCCAAATCCACCATGCTCTGTAACCTGAAGCAAGGAATTATCACAACAGAGACAAAGATGAAAAAGGTCAAAATAATATTTTATTTTTAGTGCTAGGCACTGAACCCAGGGTCTCACACATGCTAGGCAAGCACTCTACCACTGGATTATACCCACCAACTCCCCCAAATGTCCCTTCAAATAGATTCCAAATCCATGTTTCAGAATGTACTGATTTCATACTTGGGGAGGGGTCATAACCATGCCAGTTGAGTGCTCATGCCGTTGTATGGGATTTGTCTTCCTCTAAATCTAGTAACAAAGTCTGCACATTACCAGTGGATGTCTAAAAGGGGAGGGGGGAAGAATATGTGGATTTCATTGTATTAAAGGGAATACAAACAAAAATAAAAATAAAAAAAGGGAATACAGGAATCCTACTATTAAGAATACTTATATATAAGATGGAAATACTATACTACTGCTTTCAAATGCACATGTGAATTTATAATCATGCTTGACATTTTAGGTTTTATTTTTAATCTTTTATTTATTTGGTACAGGGTCTTGGACTCATGATCCTTGTCTCAGCCTTCCCAGGGCTGGGATTACAGGGATGCATCATGAAGCCCGGTTTGTAATCCCAGGCACTCTAGAGGGTAAGGCAGGAAGATCTCAAGTTTAAGGCGGACTTCTGGACCATTTGTCACTCTTAAAATTCCAAAATGTCCGCTATTTTCTTCCTCTCCTCAAAAATCTCAACATATTAGTGAAAGTGGCCCCCATATTATATAACTGTTCATCATCCTTTAAAATAAAAACTATGGTGCTAAGCAGTTAATTCAAGATCTAAGACATTCACAAGGAATCTCTCACTGTTGGATGTCTGAGGCCATTCAGAACTACCCCTAAAATCATTTTATAAAAGCAAAGCCATGCCTGAATCATGGGGAGAAGTCTCATACTCTAGAGACAATCAGAAAACCCTTCTCAAAGGAGAAAGACCAAAAGTCAACATCATGCAGAAAACCTGAGAGAATTAGGCCTAAGGGATTCAAATAAACTTACCTAATGTTTTAGTAGAAGACAGTAAGAAAACATTCAATTAGGGGACTGAAAACTAGTTCTACAGATTAGCTACTGACCTTGGACATCACCATTAGTCTCTCTGAATGACCATTTTCTCATCTATAAAGTAGCCAAAGGAAGCATTTTTTTTTCATTGACTTCAGAGTAATGAAAACCAAAGATGACAATGCACCTTCAGAGCTGGAGGTGAGGCTTGGAGGGAGAGTGCCTGCCTAGCACATAGTAGGCCTTTGGTTATATGTCCAGCACCATGAGTAATAATAGTGCACTTAATATGATTTTATGAGCCATAAAGGGCTGTTCTTAGTAAGTAGACACTTAGAGACCTTTTGAAGTATTAAGAATAAAAGCCAATTTGAGATAAAATTATAAAATCATCCCACTTTTTTAACCCAGGATAGGTACTTATTCCATAGTAGCTTCTGTAGATCTGCCTTCTGTTCCCTCACCCTGGTGCTGAGGATGGAGATTGGGACTTTGTACTTGCCTGGCAAGCATCCACTGAGTTATGGCTCCAGTCTTTTTTATTTTGCTTTGTGATGGGCTCTTATTAAATTTCCCAGGCAAGCCTTAAACTTGAGATCTTCCTGCCTTACCCTCTGGAGTGCCTGGGATTACAAGCATCCACTACCATCCTGGAGCTGCTTCATGAGAAAATTCTGGCTTTGTAGTTTTACTTATGAGGTAGTGTTATTATAGTATTACATGCTAGTTGAGGTTTGTACTTATTTATTTTCATTTGTTTATTTGTTGCACTAAGGGTGGAACACAAAGCCTTTACACTGAGCTGTCTCCAAGTCTATTTTATTTTGAGATACACTCTTAATACGTCACTAAGTTCCCCAAGTTGGGCATGACTTTGTAATCCTTCTACCTCAGCTTTCCAACATGCTTGGATTATAGGACCATGCCTGACTACTTGTATTTTTCCTCATTAAAGGACTTCAAGGGTAAGCTACTATCCTTCAAAACTAAACACTAGAGCTCAGTGTGTTGGCCCATGCCTATAATCCTAGCACTCTGGGAGGCTGAGACAGACGGACTGCAAGTTCAAGCCTAGCCTTGACAATTCAAACTTGGCAAGACCCTATCTCAAAGTAAAAAAATGAAAAAGGCAGGGGATGGATGTTAAATCTACAGTACTGCCAAAAAAGAAAAGGCATACATAACCCTTTCTGCTTATCTTAGTAGGTCATCAGTTATTACAAAACAGCCTTATTTAGTTTCGGTCCTAAGCAGAATGGTCCACTGCACACATATCCATAAATTGTTCCTCACTTCAGTTTTGCAATAAAGCAGTAACTGCAAGCAAGATGTCCGCCATTTTCTTCCTGTCCTCAAGCAGCAACTCAAAAACAGTTCAAGACAGACCATTTCGTTATAACATGAAAACAACAAGCTTTGGGCTATTGTAAAGGCTTTTTAAATGTCAATATCTAACTTTGAGAATACAGAGGGAAGTGGAAATACAAGCTACTGATTTATGTAATAACCTGGTCTTCTACGGTGGCATGTTGGTGGTGGCAATACCTTAAAATTACAAATGGCACAAGAGAAGAGTGACAAATGGTCCAGAAGTCTGCCATGCAAAAGCAAACTGCTTCTTCCTAATAACTTACCAGAAAGTATTTAGAAACCCTAAAGGATTCTTTAAATAATAGTCAGAAAATAATATAAAAATTTTAAAAACAAAAACAGAACATTTAACTTTTTTCTTTGAAGACAACCGCCTTCTCTTTAAAGATAGATGCTATATGAAAGAGGAAGGCATCACTATAACTCATCATGTATGTATGTAAATTCTCTGGCAGATATAAATCCATCTTTGTCTTCATCTTCTTTGTCAAAAATATCTTCCACCAAAACATCATGATGACTTTCATTCACTAGCGCACCATGCTTTTCAAACTCCTTCTTTAAATATATTTTAACCTATAAAACAATGGTTCTCATTAATAATTTTTATTCAGAACATTCTCACACTAAGTCAATCAGCATCATAGATATGGACTAGTAGTTCACTTAACCATCTGTAACTACTGCTAAGCAACTACTTTATGATACATTTCTAATGACAATAAAAGAATTATAAGATATTATTGCCATTAAAAACTGTTCCTACCCTGCAATAGTAGACATGAAATATTGCCCAGTGCCAAAGATAGAGCTTATATCATACATACAATCCTTACACCAAATGTAAGTTTTTTATTACTTCAAAAACCATACCACGAAAACGTAATATATGTTTTCTGTTTGTTCATTTAAACTGGAAAAATTGCTTTTATTTTTGCTGATTTACATCACAAAATCAACATTTAATATAATAACTGTTTACAACAGACTTACAAACATTTTTTAAGTTTGTAAGTTGCACGTTAATGTCCTATGACTCCAAATTATATTTATTATCCTCATTCAAGTCTGAAGAAAATGATTATTAAATTCTACATGCAGTAGTCACCTTGTATAACATTTAGTCTAAGGACTTATATTCACATAAGAATTTAAAAAAAAAGAATTCACAATAGTTAGTTCTAAGCTGTCCTAAAGCTTGATTATATTCCTCATTCAGGATACCTGTAGTAAATTTGAAAAATTAAATTAGGATACATCTACAACCTGTAAAAACATTTCAAAACAAGAGTAAACACTAACATTAAAGTTTTACTAGATTTCAACTTTATTATGGTATCTTATTCAAGTAAGTTTTCAAAATCTCCAGTTTACTGAGGTAATTGAAAATAACTTGGTGTAGAGTTTACTATCGAAGTTTGTCTAGTAGTTCAAAATGGCTTCAGAATATAACTTAAAATATTCTACATATTACATTTTTTTCTGTGAGGCCAGGCTAATATATACAATGACAAGACATCTAGGCTAATACATACCATGGCAAGACATCAAAAGTACTGAATAAAATATACTTTTAAATCAATAAATACTTCATTAATATTGCTGAAATTATCAATATCATTACCAAAAATCTTCCAGGATTTTTAAGATTTTATTTCATAAATATAGTTTTATAGTTTAACTTTCAGAGGGAAAAATACCTACCATGTCTTTTTTTCTGGTCCCTCCTTGAGCAAAATTATTTTAAAACCAATTATGCTACATGTTTCCTCACATAACAAAATCTATATATTTTCCAAACTAAGAAATATAGTAACCAAAACCTAATAATTTTGAAATGCCACTGTGCTTCTTCAAAACTTTCTAAGTTTTTCTAACCAAGATATTTTAATCATGTATGTACTTGAATCAAATTAAGTAGAGAAAACTATATTTTGCAAAAATAAAAATCACTTCCCAATATGCTAGGTTAGGGAAAAAAAAGCCTGTTCATTTTCCATTGTGTTCCATTAAAGACATTACTGAAATCTGTCCAGTGTTTTATTTTCATGTGTTCTACTATGGAATTCTTTAAATTTTTTTATTTGTGTTATTACTACTGTTTGTTTTTTTAGTGTTAGGGATTAAATCTAGGGCCTCAAGCATGTTAAACACGTCCTCTACAACTGAGATACACCCCATCCCAGAATGTTTTAAGATTGGTTATGACTAGAGTTCTGACTTTCATTTGGACCCTGTTCTCTTTCTGTTTGGAAGTACTTTTGGTTGCAGCCTCCTAAGAACAACTGCCCAGTTACCATCCATTATGGCTTAGATGTGGGGTGTCGTCAAGGGCCTCATGAGCTTCAGGAAGGTGACTGCACTCGTCTTTGCATCCATCCACAAGGGAGTTCAGGGCTAAATGTGCCTTAGGTGGTGGGGCCTGGTTGGTGGTGGGTCACTGGAGGTGTCACTTGCAATGCTATGTCTCCCATAGCCCTCACCCCGTAGCTCCCTCCTCCTCTTCCTCTTCTCTCTCTCTCTCTCTCTCTCTCTCTCTCTCTCTCTCTCTCTCTCTGTCTCTCTCTCTCCCTCCCTCCCTCTCTCTTCCTCTCTCTCTGCTTCCTCACCTCCTTTGTGTGAGCAGCTTTCTTCCTCAGGACCCTTCCACCATGCTGCTTCTGCCTTGGAGCTGGATGGCCATGCAGGAACTCAGACTTCTGAAACTGCGGCCAAAAATAAATCCCTCCTCCTCTAAGTCTCAGCTGTCTGGTATTACATCTCACCATGAGCAAAGTGTCTAAGGCACCATCTCTTTTCTCTCATAAGTTTTTCACTGCTCACACAACTCCTAATAGCTAAATCTTAGAAGCAGAAGCAGCCATTTATCAACAGATGACAAATAAACTGTGATAGACAGACAGACAGACAGACAGAGAGACAGACAGATAGATAGTCATTTTTAGGAAAATGGATATACCTTGATATGATAAGTAAAGTAAATCAGACACAGAATTTTAAATACTGCATGGCTTCTCTTACATGAAAAAGAGAAGTATAAATAATTTAAAGAGTAAAATAAAAGATTCACACTAGGAAACAAAGAGATACATCTTTTGCAAATGGGAGCTGGGCATGGAGGTGCACACCTGCAATCCCAGCACTTGGGAGTCTGAGACATTGTGAGTTTGAGACTAGCCTGGGCTAAAACATGAGCTCAAGCCCAGTCTGATCTGCATAATGAGACACTGTCTCAAACATGAAAACAGAACAAAGAAAAAATTGAAAATGTGATGGAAGGAGCAGGGAGAACAGGAGACAAAAAGAATTAAGATCCATTATGGAGCTGAGGAGATAGCTCAGTGGTCTAAGCACCTGCCTGGCAAGTGCAAGGACCCTGACTTTGATCCCTGGTACCACATGCCATGCCAGCCCTGCACCGAGCCAGCCACTGAAACTGGGCATGGTGATGCACACCTAGAATAACAACACTAGGGAGGCTGAGACAGGAGGATCACTAGGACTCTAAGCTGTGTACCAAGACCCTAAACCAAATAAATAAATAAATAAACTAATTTAAAAAAATTTTTAAAGGTTCATTATATGCAAGTATCAACTAACCTCCCACAATGAATTTACTCATTATGTAATGCAAACATGTTCTAATAAATTAAAAAAATTCTTCCAATGCTCATATAGTTTTACAATCGCACTGATTACTTCTCAAGAACTCTCCATATCCATAAGACATTCAGTAAATCACAGGCATCTTCCTGCTGCACAACACATGCTGCAATGGGCCAGGATTCCTTCTATAGGTGTCTTCCACACAAGGGGAGGTGGAATGTCTCCTTGGCCCACGTCTTGTACATACTGGAACAAAGTTCTTTTTTATTTTTTTTAGGACAAGGGTGTACAGGGTCTATCTATCACTGCATAGATCAGACTTGTAGTGACTCGCCTGTTTACAGCCTCCCAACTGCTGAGGTTACAGGCATGCACCACCATGCCCAGTCTCAACTGCCATCTCAGTGCACCCAGGGGTGGCGCCCACATGGCAGACTCGGGAATCGAACTCCCAGTCCTGCATCTGCCTAAGCAGGCACTTTAGTCCGTTGAGCTATTTGTCTGGCCCTACAAAATTCTATCAGGATGATAAACTATTAAGAACATTCCATAAGTCTAGAAGATGGAATTCTTAGAATACTTAATTAATAAGAAAATTCTTTTGAAAAGACATACAAAAATCTGATTTTTAAATCTGTATGCAGTACTGGTTATTGAACACAAGGCCTTCACACTCAACTACTTCCTCAGGTCATTTTTTTTTTTTCTCAGCAGGGTCTTGTTAAGTGACTAAATTGTCCAGGCTGCATTTGAAATTATGATCCTCTTGCCTTAGTTTCCCATAGAGCTGTGATTACAGGAACGTATTACCATAACTGCTAAAAATCTGACTTTTTTTTTAAAAGGGTCTTACTACACAGCTCAGACCTACAGTGATCCTCCTGTTTTCAGCCTCCCCAGTACTGGGATTACAGGTATGCACCACCAGGCCTGGACTTGGTCATTGGCTCAGCGTGCCCAGGGGGGAGCTGGCACCACATGTGGTACTTGGAAACGAACCCCAGTCCCTGCACTTGCCTAAGCAGGCACTTAGTCCATTGAGCTATCTCTCCAGACCTTTGTTTCTTCTTTTTTTAAATTTTTTTTTTAAATCTGACTTTTGATATAGAAGTAGACATAGAAATCAATATTGTGTTTGAGATACTCCAATATTCTCAGTTACAAGTGTGCACTACACAGCCAACCTGAGTGGTGCTTCTTACATGTGAACATATTTCTCCCTGAAACAGTGCTTCCTATGACAAAGTCAACTTTCATAGCATTAGTGTCTTAGTTAAGAAAGCCAAGATACCCAATACCTACAAGTTAAGGGAGGAAAGGTTTATTTAGCTCACAGTTTGTAGAGCTTTCAGTCCATAATCTGCTGGGTCCAAGGCAGAGTGACACAGCTGACAGGCCTCACAGAGGAAAAATAGTTCATGGTGGGCAGAAGGTAGCTAAGCAACAAGGAATGACCACACCTCTTTCTATCTCTTATATCCTATTCAGGCTACTTAGAGTGGGTAGCACTCACACCCTTAATCCTAACACTCTCGATCCTAACATTGCACCATGAATCAATTCTAGGGTCACACATTCTAGATTCAGCCACCTCTGAAGAAGCCCCACCTCTGACCACATGAGGCTTTGGGGGGAACACCTAAACACAAGCCATAATGATAAGTATTTCAAGAAAATTTACATATAACATTTTCCTTAAATAAAAATAAGTTTTCATTAAATATTTTTCTGAAACAATGAGCTACCAAAGAACAAAAATCTGTGGGTAAAAGACAAGGTCACCTCATTTTTAGACAGTCTCCAGTCATCATTGAGATCCATTTCTTGGAATGACTCATGGGATCTTGGTCCATTTCGAATCTCCAAGAGGTCGATGTTGAATATTAGTGTGCTCTCTGGGGGAATTTTACCTGACAGTAGGAGAGATGGCACATTTTTATTTAAAAGTTGTTCATTGTGGTGTTTTTGTTTTGCAGAGACTGAACTCATGATTTCAAGCACACTAGGCAAGTACTCTAACATTGAGCTACTCCTCCAACCCCGGAATATGAAACGATGGTCCCCATAAAAAGGTTCTTAACTGAATTAAAGAAACAGCCTTTCTAAAAATGTTATAAAGTGAAAATTATCCACATACTATAATTACATTTTACTTAGACAGATAGACAAAAAAGGAATAATCCAAAACAATAAAGCAAAATTCTTCTGTTTTTAAGCTTAGTAATTAAACACACACACACACACACACACATATCCAATAGCTTTGATGTTAAATTAAAAATATAAATAAGATATTGTGTCTTATATGTCAAGAATAATTAAAGGGCTTTAGCTAATTCAGAGTCAATTATATCAAGTGATTTACTAACTTTGGGGTCAGAAAGTCTTGATGTACAGGTACATAGTATGGGGCTGTTATTGCTACCACTGGGCAGCAGCACGTAATTGAGTGATTCCTTGTGTCAGACTCAGGAACTAACATTCAAACCTGCCCATCTCTAAGCTTCAGTTTCCTCATTTGTAAGACACAGACGATAATATCTTGTACCTCACTGGGGGACAAAAGAAGAAAATCAAGTACTCAAAATTATGCTTAATAAATCTCAAGATCTTAAGAATATATGTTACTGAGATTATTTTCTTTTTCTTTCTTTTTTTTTTTTTTTTTTTTGGTGGTACCAGAAATTGAACTCAACACCTTGGCGCTTGCCAGGCGCTTACACCGCTGAGCTATATCCCTGACCTCTGAGGTTATTTTCTTATAGGCTTTAAAAATAATACAGGAAAGTGCAAACATTTCAAAAAGTTAGTCAACATCCTCTCTGATACACAACACAACATATATGTTTTGGGTATTTCATGAGAAAGGAGAAATTGAAATGAACTTTGGAAAAGGGAGACAATTTTTTAAACTTGAAAAGAGCTTTGTTAGAGTTCCAGGATAGTGAAAAATGATAACCAACCAACCAAAAAATCTTTCTAGGAAATATAGAAAAATATTTTTTTCAAGCCTGTTTCCTTATAGCTATATTTAACATAAAAATCTAAGTAAACTTGTTAATTATTTCTGAGTTCTCCCCCTCATCCCCTCCCTACCTCTGTGAAAGAGCATTTGTAAGTTTAAAAGAGCAGCACTTACATTGTGAGCCAAAGCTTACCGTTCCAGATGGAGACAGAGAAGAGACAAGCACTAGATGACTGAGAAAGCTGGTATCTTTCCAAGAAGGCATGCAAGCAAGTACGAGATCAGGGTTAAACATATATTAGGAAAATAAGTTTTGTGGCACTCAGTTTGAAGGAGATGACTACATTACAAAGTAAACGTGAGGAGATTAGAGTAATGGACTAATACTACATATATAAATATTAAAGGCGAGGCAATGAGGATATAGGAAAGCAGCATACTTTTAAAGTGTAAATACTTCCTCTATACTGGATTGTCTTCTCTAAAGATTATAATTAAAATAAGAATTGAATTTAATTAGTGAATCTTAGCCTATGTTTAGATTTAGGAGCTAGTCCCATGTTCTTTTTGAGACAGGGTCTCACTGTGTAGCTCAGGCTGGCCTTTAATTCACCATGTAATCCAGGCTCACCTCGAACTAGCAAGGATCCTTCTGCCTCAGCCTCCTGAGTGCTGGAATTACAGGTGTACATGACTGTGCCTGGCACTAGTTTCACTTTACAGTATGTTAAGCTTCACATACAGCATCTTGTTTCCTTCAAAGAAACCTGGGGCTAGAAATCCTGACCTATGCTTTCTTCTGTACACTAGGAATAAATCTTGGTTAACTTGACCACAGGATGCTGGGAAGTTTTTGTTGTTTGTTTTATTTTACAGTGGTTCTCTGTCTTATTCTGATGACTATTTTAAGTATTTTTCATCATTATAAGTAACATGCTTACTACACCAAATGTGGCAATAGAAGCAGAAAATAAATATAATTCACAATATTATTGTCCATTGTTACTATTATTTATTTTTTGTGATTTACTTCTTATATTAGAGCATATATTTTTCTTAGACTTACAGTACATTGTGACACATTTTAAATGCAATTGAAAAAATCTTTGAAAATATCTTTTCAAAAGCTTATACTGTAGTTAGCTAAGTTCTTATCATTAGCCTAGTTCTAATTTTTTACTGTCAGAAACAATGCAGTGATAGATATCCTTGTTCACAATTCTCTTAATACCTGATTATTCTTTGAGCTTAGATTTCAATAAGAATTACAAAATAAATCACCAAATAGTCCTCCGGAAGGTCGGAAGGGTTCCCACTTACATGGCAGATGCTTTCTGGTTTGCCTCTGCTTTGTGACAGAGGGAAAATTCATTTCAGGTCACTCTACTATTTTTAAATAAATTATTAAAAACTTCATAAATTTGAAAGTGAAAAATCAAAAGAAACCCTAATAAGTGCTATGCTAGGGGAGATGGCAGGTTGTAAGCCACATACAGCCCATAAGTAAAACTGCCTTCAGGGTCTAGTAATCCGCATTTCTAGTATTCAACTCAAGACACTAATGTTGAATGGTCTTTCTTTTCGCATTTGTAAAACCAATTGGTGAGTTTTAGTTTAAGAGGATGAAAAAGTTAGTGCTTCTGAATTACCTGCATACTTTAAAATGCTTCAAATGGTAAATATTATGTCATGTGTATTTTACCACAACTTTTAAAAAGTCACTATGTTGTTGAACAGTGTTCTAGGTTTCAGAACTTTTACTTCATTGTTAGCTCATTTGCTTATGACCTTCATTAGCTTATGACCTTCGCTGGTTATTTCAATTAGTAACTAAGACATAATCATATTTCCTAAAGGAATATAAGCCTTCTATTCAGTTCTAGAGCAAAAAATACATAGTACTTATCTAACTTCCATGGCCTAACCCAGAGAAGAGCTCTCGTTCTTACAGTGAGAAATGTAGAAGTACCTTTGCCTTCTTTCCCGTAGCCCAGGGCAGGAGGAATGACAAGTTTTCTCTTCTCTCCTACACACATTCCTTTCAAGCCCCGGTCCCAGCCTTTGAGGGCCTCCAGGATGCCCAGAGTGAACCAAATTGGCTGACCATTGTTATGTTTGTGACTATAATAGAAAGAAAACACATTAAAACTTCTGTTTTTTGAGTTGTTGGGGACTAAACTCAGAGCCTCCTATATGCTACACAAACATTGTACACATTCAAACTTTAGTAACTTACTTTTAAAATGGCTGTGCCGCAGTTTTTCCACTCATAAGTTATTAAATTCATTAAGTCAGAAATAAATGAAAATAGTTATTTAAAAAAAATTTATTTATTTGGTACAGGGTCTTTGCTACACAGCTTGGACTTGTAGTGATCCTCCTGTCTCAGCTTCCCAAGTGCTGGGATTACAGGTGTGCACCACCATGGCCAGTTTGGGGGCCCGGCACAGTGCACCTGGAGTTCCACGGCCAGTGTGGCATGTGGTACCAGGGATTGAACTTGTGTCCTTTCACTTGCCAGGCAGGCACATAGACCACTGAACTATCTCCCCACCCCCAAAATAGCTACTCTTTCATTGCACTCATAGCTAGAAGTTAACTTTATAGCAATTTAACCAATTTCATTCCTTCTTGAGGCAAATTTGACTCAAACTGACTTGGCTTGAGAGAGAATAAAAAAAAAAATTCACAAGGAAAAATTACTATGTATCATGTATTGTCCTAAATTTATCTCTTTGGGGGCCTGCCTATTAGCGCAGTTGTTTAAGTTGTTTAAGCTGCAGGATGCTGCAGTTCGATCCCCAGATCCTCAAGCCAAACCTGCCCTGCCCTGAAGGTATGGGGGGGTGTCCATCTAAATTTATCTCTTTGAATTCTAACAATGGTCCTCTGATCAGTGGACACTCTTTGTCCTTACCCTCTCTGCCTATACTAAAAGGTGTTCAAGGCTATACCATTTGTATGTCACCTACTATATACTGTAAATCATCTCTAAATTAGTCATTACACCTCATATGATGTACATACTACATATAAGTAGTTGTTCAACTACATTGCTCAGGGAATAATGACAAGAAAAATAATCTACATGTCCAATACAGACACAATGTTTTTCAAATATTTTCAAACCATGATTCGCTGTATCTAAAGATGCAAAGGTCCAAATGTACCATTATTGTCCCCTTGTGTGGATGAAAAAATAATTACATTTGCCAGTATTTGACCTTCAAAATACCTAATTCCAAAATTTAAGGTCTATACCACATAGTTATACTAACCCAGAAAGAAAATAATGGAAAATGGCTGAGTTTAGGAAGGTGGACAACAGGGGAAGAATTCACTGCCAACACATGCCTACGGCATGGACACAGGGAAACGGGAGCACAGCAACTTCTATCTGGCTCCAAACCTTCAAGGGCTGCTACTCACACTCAAGCCAGAGTCTCTCCCTGAAGATCTAGTGGAGATACATCAGAAGCCTGAAGAAGGGGTCCCTCAGTCTCCTAAGAGGAAGAAGCAGTTAAATTGTCCTAGCACTTGATATAAGGAGAAGCCAGACTAAGAAAATCAATCTGACAAGCTGTGGGAGGAAGAAGTTTGCGGGATAAGTAGTTTCTGAGTCTCAGTTCGCTTCCTTTTGGGGCAATAAGAAAAGCTATCTTTTCTAGGATAAGAGGTCATTGTACTAAGTTCTCAGGTACCATGGTTAAGAAATCTGAATAAATGCCATTTCTTCTTTTCATTCCTTTTACCCCCATGACCAAGGAAACAACACCAACTTTTAAAAATTAGGGGAGTTTAAAAAATAATAAAGGAAGAAACTATCTATTGTTCAGTTTGGCATATTTCATGTGTGTGTGTGTGTGTGTGTGTGTGTGTGTGTGTAAAATGAACCCAGAGCCTTATATATGCTAGACAATCACCCTACCATTGAAGGATATCTCCAGTCATTTTTCTTTCATTTTGAGACAAGGTCTCTCTAAGTTGCTCAGGCTGGCCTCAAATTCGCAATCCTTCTGCCTCGGCCTTCCAAGCATCAAAGATTATAGGTGCGTACCATTACACAGTACCCAACTTTGGTGCAATTCAGCCTTGGTGCAGATGATTATGGCTTTGGAAACAGTAGACATGCTCTTTTTAATTTTTATTTTTTTGTTATAGGATCTCATCAAGTACTCAGGCTAGCCTCGAACTCCCAGTGATCTTGGGTCAGCTGCTCAAATGCTGGGATTTCAGACATGCACCACCAGGACCAGCTAGTAAATATACTTTATAGACTGATCATTTGATGCTACTTTTTTGCAATATATACAGCTAACAAACTCTGATCATTTACAAGGAGGCTGCATGACAACAGTCTCCTTATTAGACACTATAACAATAGTACACTGCTGAATAATATCTCATGGCTAACAGCAAAGTCAGCACAAGGTTATGGTCTTGAGACCTGTAAGAAATCAGCCTAAAGGAGACTACACTAAAAGTAAGACTCTACTTGAAAATTTTTGTTCCTGTTTTTTTGAGGTCTCTCTTTGTAGGGTCTCTCTCTCTGTAGCCAAGACTGGCCTCAGACTCATGATGCTCCTCACCCCTCAGCCTCCTGGGTGCTGGGATTACAGGCATGCCTCACTACACCTGGCTTGTAATTGAAAATTTAAAATACAATATCACAATGTACTTAATATCCACTGTGGACAAGAAGAAACAGTGTAGAGAATTCTAGGACAAGGGATCTCTTTCACACTTTTTACCAGAGTTAACAGGGTTCAGAGAGGAGTATCACTCATTGTTAAATTATACAAAAGACCAGATCTAAATTGCTGTCTGCCAGAAAACAGGACCTGGGATAGGTGTGTAAATATTCATGGCTGTAGTTCGGGTTATTCCACATATCTGAAGTGTCCACCATCCATCTTTGAAGGCCCATTTCAATTATGGTCTCCAGGAAGTTTTTCTTCTCCTGTCTCCCAGGGAATAACTAATTCCAGGCTCTCCCATGCCAAATAACATTTTCTTACCTCCCTCTCCTCTGTGGACTGCTAGAGAGCAAGAAACTGAGTCTAGTTATCTTTGCATTTAAGTATGATAGGTAGATAGATACACATCTAATGAACAACTGATTGGAAACCAATGTAAAATAAGAGGCCAGAAGTCAAAATTTCTGAGTCTCCTTCATTGCTAGCACAAGGCCTGACATAGAGAAAGTGTTCACTAAAGTGCTCACTAGATTCACACTTGTAAATCTTTTCCACCTTACACTTTCTTTGTTTAAAGAACAGAAATGATGGTGTAATCACCTGAAAAATCTTTCGTGTAAGACTTCATGAAGTCTCTGTGATACCCACCCTCATGAACAAAGTCTAACTTTCTATAAAGGAGCAAATGACCACTGAAATCATGGTTTTTATCTCTTCATCAAAATGTCATGTAAGAACAAAAGTTAAATAGGTCAATAAACAGAATTAGTATATGTTTTATCAAGAGACAAATAACTGTGCATTTTGTTCTTGAAGTTCCTGCGAGAAGTTTTAAGTAAATACCATCTGTACCAAACTGAAATAGAATTATTTTCCCCCAGGAACGGAATTTGAAATATTAAAATTTCCTTACGTCATTTATTCCTTTCTGATACACCTAGGTATTGATGTAAAATGTCAGAGATTCTAGTTTTAACGCTCTACAATAAAAATTTCGCAGCGTTATCAGGACCACAGGTTTTCAGTAAGTTCTTCGAAGGCCTACTCACATAGAATAGGCTTTGAACAATTTTTTTCCTCCAAAGATGGGAATTAGATATATCAGGTTTCTCAAAAGACAGGTAAAAACCACCTATATGTTGTTACCTTTCCTCCAGGAGAGCTGCTGTAGGGGAGGCAGGTTCTTTATTACCTTACCTGCGAAGCATAATTACTTACGTGGAGTGAAATAAGGAGCCATCTTTTTCTAAGTAGCCCTCGTAGTGTACCAACATCAAATCCCCTCCTTTGGTCTTGCGATGGCAGATGAATGGCTTCTGAAGGACCTCAATTTTCACTTCGGGCTCCGGGATCAGAGCTCCACTCAAAGACGTGATGAACAAGGTAAAGATCGTGTTCCACAACAAAAACCTCATGTTACTACTGACCCTGGAAAGAAGTCACTACGAGAGAGAAAAGGCCCCCGACTGCATAGAATTAAAAAGGCAGTTCCTTAGGACTCTCCCTCTTAGAAGACGTGGCACTTTTACTACTAACAACTTTCTCACGCTTTGCAAGCTCACTTGAAAGAGTTAAACCCTACCCGGATCTTGACTGGTTGTTACACCGCGGCCGCTGGGGAAGGGCCAACTTCCATTGGCTGGAGGTGCTGTCGCTCAGCACCAATCCAGCCAATAACGCTGCAACCGTGAAATTTACAGCTGGCTTGAGCCGCTCAGCTGGAGTTCCAGAGCCTATGGTATTAAAGACTTCTACTAGCTAGGATTTGGGGAAGAGGTGCGTCGAGCTAACTGGAAGCTCCGCCGGGAGTCGTGCCCTCTGCGGAGCAAGGTTGAGAGAGTCGGTGCCAACTGACATCTTTGGGGTTTCAGGAAGACGATTTTGTTTACTTTCACCTGTGTACTCGACCGTGGAAGCATGCCCCCCCCCCCCAGATTCCATAGCCCAAGGCTCCTGACATTAATTGTACAGTATAAACTGTAATGATTTACAAGATGCTTTAGAGTTCGCAAAGCGCATTCCGGGAGCATCAACCACATTACAACAGCAAGACAAGATCTTTTATCCCGCTTAGGAGATAGGTGTTCCCCCCCTTAAAGTCCCTTAGGCCCAAAGCATTTGAGCTCTGCCTTCAAACCAGATCTGATTAATTTCACAACACTGAGTGATGTTATAGCTGCTAACTAACCATATAAGTGACCTTAATGTAAAAGGTAAATAATAAAGAGCACTTAATTGTACTTTAAAGAGAAATAGTAATCATGCTTACAAATTAGTCTCACCTTTAATTGTCGAGTTCATATTTCGCCTAGTTTCAAATGAATACATGTTCGTTTTAGTTGACTTAGACCAACCCTGGAAACCACCAAAGAAGTATTTCCAGAAAAAATAGTAAGAAGCCAAATTAATATTTCAATTTCCGGCAGGTAAATTATAATCGTTACGACATACTTTTATTTATTAGATCTGGTAACCTTGCACTAAGGGAAAAGAAGCATTCACAAGTAAACACTTTAACATTTTGGTACACGAATCTGTGATATTAAACCTGAAGCAATCTGAATCCTACTATACATTTTTTCTCAAATTTCCTCCACTTAATCCTATTATTAAAGTTTTATCCGGAACAAACATCCTTAAAGTACTGCATTTTCACACCCCCACCCCATCCCCTAGGAATCTTGTTAAAATGAACATTTTAACTTGGAGTTCGGGGCGTGGCGGAGATTCTGCATTTCTATCAGGCTTCTGGGTGGTGTCAGTGCCTCCCTCCTCAAGCTTCCAGGAGCAAGGCCTTTAAAGTTTTCATAAAACCCTTTTACGCTGGATGTAGCATTCTATACTGAAATTCTCACTTCCTGGGTCTGAGAGAGGGGTCACTGCGCCCTCTTGTTGGATGTCTTGAACTAATCAGACAACCTTGAAATAAAGGTAGCGACAGGGGTCGAGTAGCCGCTCAAACTTTGCGAGCTGGGAGCCAACGCCTGAATGCCAAGAGGCCTTCAACTCCTTTCACCTACGCCCACTCTCGAGCCAGCACCCAAAGACTCCATTTCCCGGCAGGCGTCTAGAGCTGCCGTAGCTCGGCCCCCGTCGTCGCGAAACTACGAACTGGACTTCCGGAATGTGGTCATGAGCGGCTCACTGCACATGCGCGAGCGTGGTCTGGGCCTGCGGGTCAGGGGCTGAGGTAAAGGTGGGCGTCGTGGGCTGCGGTCCGGCTCGCTGGTCGTGCTTGAGCGGCCTCGGCTCCCCTAGCTCCTCCCGGCACCTGGGCCTCCTCGTGGACATCAGGTCCAACCCCACCGCGCGGGTCTTCCCTGGCCGCAGTGACCCCGCCCCCGGGCCGAGGATGTGAGCGTCTCGCGCCGGGCCGGGCCGGGCGCCGGCAGTAGGTGTCCGGGTCGCGCCGGGCGATGGCCATGCTCATAGTGCTGCTCGCCGCGCGGGGCCAGTGAGGGGCCGGCAGGCTCGGTCGAAAGGCCCGGCGCGGCGCCATGGAGGGCGTGCTGTACAAGTGGACCAACTACCTGAGCGGTGAGTGCTGCGCTGGGGGCTGGGGGCGCGCCTTTGTCTGCGGCGGGGGCCGGGGGGCGCGCGGCCGCGTTGCCTGGGCGGGTGGTCCTCCTTCGAGGCTTGTGCCGACCCGGAGTGCTTGCCTGGGCATTTCTGTCCTGGCTCGGAGTCGCCCTGCTGCACCGACGCGGACCTCTGTTGGCGCTCGGTGCGAGCTTCAAGAAGAACCGCAGCAGGCTAAGGTTTGGGGTGACTTCAAAGGTACAATTATTGGGTGCCCCCGGGAGCGAAGAACCCAGGCTCTGCTGTGGGGTCTCTGCGAGTCACTCGAATTCTCAGAGAAACCTGGGCTCGTCTGGCGCGTCTCCAGGTTGGAAGGTTTCAAGTGAATGCGGGCGATCACCTGGAATTCTAGGGGGTGTAAAGTCCTTTATCAGAGTTCTAGTGCGGACGCTTTGGCGATGTCGCTTTACAGTCATCTGTGCAAACCAGGATGTCGGTTCCAGCCCAGCAATTCCAAAATTACGAAGTGTGCATAAGGTTTTTGATTCTTCTTTCTGTTTCTTTGGTTTTTATGGCCTCAGAAATTCCCTTAAAATGAAGGCAAATATTGGCACCCATTTTCTGGCCTTGCCAAACAGTTGCTTAAAAATATTTGTGTCTTTTCTTTAGGTTAGTTCTTCCTATCTTGAGGAGATTCAAACCATTCCTCAGCTGTGAAGATGATTTAGAAGGAGCAGGGGTTTGTTTTGTTTTGTTTCGTTTGTGCAGCCAGAATTTAATGAGATCTTACTATAGATCTGTAAACCATGCTGGGCACGTTCTTGAAATTAAGCTTTTTTGTGATAGAATATGGGCTAAGCACTTACAATTTTAATGGCAGTGTACTTGAAACCAAAAGTGTCCCCAATATCCTATAGGGTGGAGAAGAAAGATTTTTCTAATTTTTTCTTCCATTGGACAGTTGTTCAAAGGTTCAGTTGTAGTGATTTTCATGTTTTAAGCAGGTGTGTGACTGCGAAAATAAATCAGTATAGTAATTTCAAGGAGTTCGAAGCACACGACACAAAGGTGCACCTGTTGGGTCATCAGAATCTTCTTTCTGTACGTAGTGTAATCAGCAATACATTCTGTTTAGTTTCCCTCTAATTGCTATAGGTGAGTAAGGAGAGGGGTTTTCTTTATAAGGCCTAGCCTCTGTTACAAGGTCTTTTGGTGATGCCAACAATTAGATGACATTAGAAGTGGATAATTCAAAGCTGAACTTCAGTTTAATGAAGGTCAGAAACTGGTTAACCAGAAGCTGAGCTTCATCTTCGTGAAGGGCAAAAGCTCAAGGCTCTGATTATCACTTATTAGCACTGCTAATAATGTAAGGGAAAAAGCTTTACCAGGCAGGCCATTTTCCTCTTGAAGTCTCCACATTCTTAGATGTGTGCATCTTAATGTCTTTAAATCAGATTTAGTTGCTTGTCTGTCATTCAAGTTTTTTAAACTTTTTTTTTCACTCTTAACAATCTTTTTATCTCATCTCTGTTCTCATTTTTAAATCCCTTTCTTATACCTCTTCTTACATTTTTCCTCTCTCCATGGAGTTTGGTCCCTTAATGCAATACCCATTTCTTGGTCATGCAATGCTCTTCCATCCTTCGGTATCCCTCATTAAAGCAACATTTCTCTAAAAGGTTCTTTTAGAAACTTTGTCATTTGATTCCCATGCCATCTGTTACATTGAAAAAAAAGAGGCTACAAAATCCCCCCAAGAAAGAGTAGTTAGTACTGTGAGTGATGCCAGGACAAAAGCCCAATGAAGAGGGACATAGAAGCCACTGCCAAAGGCTGCTGTCTCTATATCCTGATGCTTTTGCCTTTGACTTCTGTACTCCCCCTACTTGTGAGCATGCTTGATGATTATCACACTAGTGGCCACTTTCCTGGGTATACTTAGAATTAGGTTGAATACATTCCTTTCACTAAGAGATCAGTTTACTTTAGGAAAAGAGTGATAAAAGCCCTAGGAGGATAACATACATTATTGTTTATTCCACCCTTAGTGCTGGTCTCTCAAAATAACATGTTTGAGTGTCAGTTACAAATTTTGATGATCTCATCACTACTTTTTCTAAAGCTTATTTTTTAAAGTAACTTTTTCTTGTAGTTTTGTGCATAGTAACTTTGAAAATCCAGTTCAATTCAGAGTTTGGGGTTTTCTTCAAAAGGAGTTAACTTTTGGTTTATTTATGTATTTTTGTCATGTGGATACCTTTACATGAAATACTGTGTCAACTTTGATTGAATTAGTTAAATCAGTTTATGGCTTGACCCTTAGAATCCTTGGGGAATGTTCATTTCTTTACTTCTATTTTGTTTATTAGTTTTCGTTTTGCCAGGCTCTATACCCCCAGCTTCATATTATTAATTTCATTTGTCATTTGTAATTTGTATGGTATTGTGCTAGGAATAAGAGAGTTTAGTTGAAACAAGAAAGACAGCTCTATCCCTCCTTGAGCCTACACTATGATGGATAAGTGATTCCACGCCTGTTCTAAGTGGGTGTGATAGGGCAGGGGGAGCAGAGAGGATGGAGGGTATTTTGTGGTGTTGAGGAAAACTCAAGAGTAAGCAGTACCTGAAGGACAAATTAAACTAGCTAGGGCTTGGCAGCTTGGGTGTGGCAGAGCCCAAGGCCTTAGTGCAATGGCAGGCTGTAAGGAAGAACTTTTCAGGCTTAGGAAATGCCAGGGTGAAGGCCTAGAAGGAGGACTAAGAGATACCTTGAGTTTGAGGAAAGGAAAGAGGATCCATTTGGCTGGAGACTTAAGAAGAGTGAGGAAACAGCAAAGATGCGGGGATATGTGAGAGGCCTGATATAGGGCTTGATAGGCTGGACACTGGTGTGATTGTGTGTGTGTATAAAAAAAAAAATGGTCAGATTTTTAAGTTTGACATGTACAAAGTTTTTTGGTTGCATCCTTCTGCTGAGTTTATTGTGTTTTGCCAAGTAGTGCTGTTTTGTGAGCTTCTTGAATTAAAGTATCAATTACAGAAAGTTAGAAAGATCCAGCCCTTAGAATAGTATCTTAAGTTGCTTCAAGAATGTATTTCTAGAGTGTAGAAACAAGCTTCTTTTCACTTAGTTGCTAGGTGTACTTGTACATTGTGTGCCTTCAAGGAAAAAATAGAAGAAAAGCTTCTGAACCATCTTACTTTTTTTTAAGGACAGCTTTCTGAGCCATCTTACTGTCCTTACTTTTGAAGGACAGAGCGTACCCTTTGGGATTGAGTGTTGAAATCTCTGAGATGTTAAAAGATTAAACTGAGGCTGAAAAAGCAATGATGAAATGCTTTGAAATGCCTTTACTGTAGTACTAAGGCAATGTGCCACTGCTAGGCACTGTATGTTATTGTACCTTTCAAGTCCTAAAATTTAGTCAAGGAATTTTTTTTTTTACATTTTTATTTTAAAGAGAAAGATAAAAAAATGAAAGTAATGGTACAGAGTTTCAAAGCAGGATAATAAGAAATTAACAGTGGTTAATGTATTGCATATTGTTGACTTGGATACAGTTACTCAGATTGTAAGATATAGGCATGCAAAATGTTAATCAACCAATATAAGCACAAACTGGTCTTTTCAATGGGCTAAAAGAAATTAATATGCTAGTATAATTCTGTTAGCTATTGGCAGTGACAGAGCTGTTATTCCACTTTAGTCCAATTTCAGAACCAGTGTTCTACACCATTAATGTATTTTTTTAATTAATAGTACTTAAAGTGTGCTACTACTATAAACAGTTTACATGAATTAACTTACTTAATCTTTGTAGCAACTTTGAGAAACACATTTACTTTGTCCTCTTTTTAGAGGACATTGATTGAGTCAAAGAGGAGTGAAATAAGCCCAAGATCAATCACAGTTACAAATTGTGCTGCTCCAGAGGCAGGACATAAATTGTACTGCTCCAGAGGCAGCACTCCATTATGTCATAATTTTTAAGGTCCTTCCTACTTGAGCATTATATAATTCTAGCTGATTCATAATGTATTTATGTATTACATGTGTTTGATCCAAAATTTGAGAAGTCTCTTTTGTAGGTAGGAGATGGAGAGGAGTTCAAGAATGAAGAATGTGCCTGTGTTTTTCCATAGGTTTTTTTGAGCCACACTCTCCATTTTGTAGTTTTGGTCCTTTAACTGCTAAGTCAGCAGGTAGAAGGGTTACTGAATGGGCTGTGGCCAGTTCCAAGCATTTTGAGGCTGTCCAGCAAGTTAGCAAGCATGTTACAGAACTGTCTTTCAAAAATAGCAAAAGCTTCTGCCATGCTGGCTAGCTGGGGAGTTGCTGTGGTTTTTTTGCTTCCCTCCGCGTGAAAGGTGAATCTTGCCTCATATAATTGTGCTGTGTGCCAGGAAGATATCTGCAATGTGTGATCCATATTGTACTCTCACAACCACTAATCAGTGTTTTTGTTGTTAATTTCAACATCTTCTTGAGATTATTTGGCACCTAAAAATCACCCGTTTAAAATGTGTATGTCAGTGGTTTCATGTTTGTACACAGTCCAGGCATTGCACAGTCATTTTCATTATCCCAGAAAAAAACTCTGTTAGTCACTTTTGTATCTGTCTCTTCATTTATTTTGTTTTATTTTAACTTGAAGAGTGAAAACAGAAGCAAAAACAAATAGAAAAAAATGACAGAAACAGGGTAACATGCAACAACACATATGTTAGAGATTTTTCAAAACAGGAATGGCTAATTAACAATGGTTGCTATTTATCTATTTTTTTTTCATTGTAATGAGAAAAATGATAAAATAACAGTGAAACGCTTTCAACACAGGTTAGTATCTGTCCCTTAATTTTAACAACCACTAATCTATCTCCATAAACTTGCTTATTCTAGACATGTCATATACATAATAGTAAACTATGTGGCCTTTTTTATAATTTGTTTCTTTTCCTTAGTACTTTTTTTAGTTCACTTATGTTGTAGCATGTATCAGTTCTTATTTATTGCTGAATATTTGATTTTGTGGATATACCACATTTTTGCTTGTCTGTTCTTCAGTTGATAGATTCAATTGATGATTCAGCATTTGGGCTGTTCCATTTTGGGAAGCTATTATGAATAATGTTGCAGTGAACTTTTGTCTGTGAGTTTTGTATGGACATGATTTTGTTTCTCTTGTACTGTATATCTGGAAGTGAAATAGCTGGGTCATATAACTCTTATCAATTTGAGGTACTGCGAAATTGTTTTATAAAGTGGCCACACCAAATACAGTACCTTTTATAATCAAGGTTCAGTTTATTTAAATCCTTGCCAATATGTATTACTGTATTTTTATTATAGCTTATCCTAGTGGATGCATAAGGATATCTTGTGGTTTTGATTTATGTTTTTGTAACAATGATGATGACCATCCTTTTTTTAATGACCATTTATATATTTTCTTTGGTGAAATATTTCTTTACATACTTTGCCCTTGCCTGTTTGTTAATTGGATTGGTTTTTTAAGAGTTACAAACATTGTAACTTTTATTATGGATGCAAGTTCCTTATCAGATGTGTGATTGGAAAGTATTTTCTTACACTCTGTGAGCTGTTTTTGTTTTTTTTTAATGTTATTTGTAGCACACAAGTTTAAAACTTTCATATGGTCCAGTTTATCAAATTTTTTTCTTTTATTGTATATGCTGTTAATACTATATTGTAGGAAACTATTCTATAACACCAGGTCATGAAAATAATAGTTCTAGTTTTTCTTTTATAGTTTTTTTTTTTGCATTTAGGTCTATTAATTTTTAATTTTTGCATATGATGTGAGTTAGGGGTAGAATTTCATTCTTTCACATGTAAGTATCTGGTGCTTAAGTCTGGCATAAAATTCTTGGTTTCAGTTACAGAGTACATTAGTCAGTGAAACAGCCAGGGGAGGGTTGTGATCTTATAATCCTCTTCAAGGGCATGCGCCCAGTGACCTAGAGACCTCCAATTAAGCCCTGTCCCTGAATGTTTCTACAACTTCCCAGTAGTACAATACAGTAGGACCAAGTGTTTTGGCACATGAGCCTTTGGAGGACATTCAAGATCCGAATTATAGCATAGATACTGACATAAAAGTTAGAATCTGAAAGCGTTGAGTTCTTACCTCTACTGTACTCTTTACTAGTGCTGACAAGCAATTGTTCATCTCCCTGAGCCTTAGTTTTAAAATGTAAGCAAAAATAATAGCCATAACTAAATTTGTTAAGATGAAATGGATAATGCATACCTACATGGTTCACTTAAGGGTAAGTTAATTGGATATGTAGGTGTTTTATCAACAATGCCTGGAAAATTCAGCCTGTATTCAACTTTCTATATGGAACTTGTGGCTCCTCGTGACTTCTGAGAATAGATGTTTCCTGAATTCCTTAAAATTCTCCCTTTGGAAGTCAGAGGAGTATATATTATAAAGTAAAAGATCAAAGTCATCAACATTTTGAAATCGACACTACAGGCCTCTGACAGTCATATGTCCCCCCATGAATGAATGGTGATTACGGATTGGTCTATGCTTTTGTTTCCAGAAACATTTAATAAGTTGTTAAGGAACTTAAGAGATATTCCATTGCCTCATTGGTAACCCATCAAAAGTGGCACAGGTCTTCCCACTGATTCTAATGTGTGATATGTTTGGAGATATTGGAATGATAAGTGTTTTATGTAATTGAAATAGTCTATGAATAGAAGAAGGTTAGAAATCATGGTTCTGAGACTGTACTTTCAGTGTTTAACCTTTTCTGCTCCCTGTTACCATTACTTTTTTTTTTTCAGATTGAGCAAAAACCATTTAAATTCCCTAAGAAATAGAATTGATACAGATAGAAAAGCAAGCTATGGAAACTATTTCTATGCAGTGAGTGAAATGTTAGGTAGGGCATGTCAAAAAAAGTAACATGATACTTGGACATTTTTCTCTCTGTATTTCATTTCAACTTGGTTTGTAGGCTGAGTAGCAACACCTAAGAATATGAAATACTTAGAAAATACGTGCCATAAAGAGGGCTGAACCTTCTCATCATTCTATCACATCAAAGGAAAACTTTTTTTTTTTTTTTGCTTGGGATTCTAATTTCCTTCAGATAGAATTGTTTCTATATAAGAAAAGTAAGACAACAATGGCTTTCTCATTTTAAATACTAGAGAAAAGATTTTACCAATCTACTTTCAACACTATCTAATATTCCCTTTTGCATTCATTCAAGAAATACTGAATTCTGACTTTTTATTAGACTTGTTGTGGTTGTTGAGGATATTATTTTGAGTAAGATGTTATCTTACTGCTCTAGAGGATTATAGTCTAGTAGGAATCTTTTTCAACCATGAAAGTATACTTTCAATTAAATATGAGATATTGATATATATAAGTTTTCAAATAGTTACCCTGAATTGTGACTCGTCAAGGCTTAGGGAGACAACATTACATATCCCTAGAGTAGGTACAACTTTTTACTGTCTTGTCTTTTTTTTCTTTTTCCTTTCAGAACTGGGGATTAACCTAGGGTCTTAGCACTGAGCTCCATCCCCAGCATTTATTTATTTATTTGTTATTTATTTATTTTTGTGGTACGGGGGATTGAACTCAGGCCCTTGCACCTGCCAGGGAAGTACTTATTCCACTGAGCCATCTTCCTGGCCCCCAGCTTTTATTTATAAAGACCCTTTTTCCGGAATCATTAGGGGAAACTTCATGGAAGAGTGGGTCATACTGGTGTGGACTGAAAGGGAAAGAGGAACTAGTAGGGAGCAGAAGTGACCCTCAGAAAAGAAAACAGTAGAGGGTTAGCGAGATAGTTCAGGGGACTAAAGAGCCTGCTTAGGCAGAACCAGCTGTGGTTCAATCCCCAGCTTGCCTGGCTGACCACACCTCCAGGGCATGCTGAGACAGTGATTGAGACTGAGCATGGTAGTGCATGCCTGTAATCCCAGCACTACTTGGGAAGCTGAAAACAGGAGAATCACTGTGATTCCAGTTTATGTAGTAAGACCCTGTAGACCCTGTACTAAAATGCATTAAAAGAAGGAAAGAAAAGAAAACAGTAGGACTAAAAAGATGTCCTTTTTTTAGGAGCAGAAGGAAGTACTTTATAAGTTAGGATAAGATTAGCATCTTAAACCAAGCCTGAGAGTTTAAATAGTGTGATAGGGAGCACGTGGGGTTTCTAAATAGAAAGAGCAGGTAAAAACAGCATTTAAGGAAGACAAACATGGATGAAACATAACAAGGGAGGTAGGAGAGGTGAAATGTTGAGGGAAGGTTGATGAAGACTGGAGGAAGAAGATACTGTCTCATTTTACAGATGAATAAATCTTACAGGACTTAACAGGATAATAAATACCTACAAGAGAAGTACTGGAACACCTTCAGCTGTTCGATATGGGAGATTCAGGTCAGCACTCAGAAGACCAGAATGCTGATAGAAATCCTGTCTGTAAAGATCATGCTAGGAAGATTTTACTGGAAAGAAAGACTGCATTAATTGTTGGACTCCATATGATGTGTGTTATGTATTGGCAGAAAGTTGGTCTGAATTTTGCTTGTGTCCAGAGACTGCCTGAGACTGAGATTAAGCACAGTGGGCTGGTTAATCTGGCAAAAGAAATTTCAAAGCAGTTGAATGTTGGGGCAGAGGCGTGGCTATTGTTGGGGTCTTTTAGTTAGATTTATGTTGGAATCAAGAGCAAAAGACCCATCAGGGTGATTTAAAATGGTGTGAGTTTGGCCAGAAAGGAAGCACCAGAAAGGCTGTAGATTACAGATATAGGGCTGAGATCTCCATTGCTCAGGAGGAACAGGAAAATAGAAAAGATATCCTGAGAGCATCACAGGAAGTGGCAGCTCTCTACTCTTTACAGCATCGGACCTGCCAGGGTGAGGGACTTTGCTTTGATTTTTTTTTTTTTTTTTTTTTTTTTTTTTTTGCGGTACCTGGGATTGAACTCAGGACCCTGTGCTTGCCAGGCAAGCACTTATTCTACTGAGCTGTCTCCCCAGCCCAGGGACTTCGCTTTGAGGAAAAAGCCACAGAGCACCATGTTCCAGAATGGAGTCAGTGGCCACACCAGGTTCTGGAATGGCAGTGGCATAGAGAATTTTTTTCCATTGGTTTCAGGTTCAGAGTGCTCAGTGATCCAGGCACTTGACACCTACAGCCAAAAGGGAAAAAAACCTGGCTTCCCCTCCAGCTGGTAGCAGACCTTTGCATCATCCACATGGTATTAGTTTTAGGCGCATGCAGAATGCAGGAGTTCTGAGGTTAAGAAGGCTTCCACCTAGATTTCAGAAGGCCTGGGAGGCCAAGTGTGCCCCTAGAAGGGTAATGTATGAAGCTGTGAGTGAGAATCTTATTCAGTGGAAACTCCGTAAGTTTGGAAAAACCAGGACCGTAGATGGTCTGAGGAAAGATGGAAAGCCAGCCCCAGAGAAAACTCATAGGAGGTACAACAAGCAGAAATGCCATAAAGGTGGAGCTCACAGTTGGCTACAGCTTGCCTCAGATGTTGAACATGGAACTACAGGACATTATGTTTGCCCTGTTGGACTTGGGACTTGGTTTGGTCCCAGTGCTTTGTATCTTGCTGTTTGTACCTTTTGGAGTGGTAATGTTTTTCTTGTGCTGTTGAATATTGAAAGTGTTTAACTTTTCATTGATATAGGGGCTAACAGCTAAGAGTTTGCCTTATATCCTGGGGGAGACTTGGGATTTGGGACTTTTTAGCAGTACTAAAACTATTAGGACTTCGTTAACTTTTAGAGATGGACTAAATGCCTTTTTCATAAAGGGATATAAAGGAGTCTTTGGGGAGTCCAGGGGCAAAATGTTATTGTTCTAATGTAGTATGTTATATAATGTAAAGTGGTTTTTTTTTTTTTTTTTGGTTTGTTTTGCCAGAATCAGAATCATTTATTTGTATTGTAAGTCTTAAAGTTAATTGTTGTCTAAGTACATATTAGTGGTGTGGTAGATTGCCAACTGGTAATAACTAGCTGAACTGAAGTAGCATGGTGCTGGTTGGGAGTGACCACCACTCCCAGCATTGTTGATAGCTGCATAAGAGGAAGAACTGATGAATAAAAATTGATGAGGCTGTTTGGGAAGTTGTTTGGAGAAGGTGTTGGAAGCTGCTAGTTCTTTTGATACTATTCTGCTGAAGCAGATCTTGTCACATTGGCTTTTCTGATGAACTTGGCTATTCTCATCCAAGGAGAAGATCAGGACCTCATTGTCACAGAGAAAGACTACAGTTCACCATGGAGGAGCTCTGGTCCTCATCTCGAGGTTGCTTCCCAGCTCCAGAGGGGAAGATAGTGCACTGCTCAATCTCATACAGAAGCTTGTTTTTTTAGCTTTCCCTGTGGTACTCTTCAGGGGAGCTCTGGTTCTTACCTTAAGGGTTCTTTCCTAGGTCCAGTTCAGAACCCTCAGCCTGCTATTACAGATCCTTCATCCCACTGGTGTAGACATTCTAGCTTGCGTCACTGAGCTTCCAGTCTTCCCAGCACAAATCTTTGAATTGGGCCTACATGAGACTTTGTCATAGGCTCTAGCATTCCATTTGGACTCATGGGAGATAATGTTATGAGTTCAAGGTTTTCAGCTGGACTCAGGCAGGATATTAGGATTCAAACCCTCAGCTGGAGTCTTTGGTCTAGTACATGGACAGATTTCCTGCACTTCTTGTGTATGATTCTTTGGATGAGTGAGTCATTATAGAATAATCTTATGAAATGTTTTATATTGTTCTCCTTGCAAAACCCTGAAAACTGTGACTAATGGTTAGACTGGCCAAAGAAACATTAGATTACATAAGAGAATTACACTAAATCAGAGTATGCTTTTAGATACATCGGCCATGCTGGATTATAATAACTTTTTTTCTCTGTTGTGCCTTGAAGTATTTCATTTTTCTTGATGCTATCATGAAAGCATTGTTTCCCTACTTTCTACCTCATTGAGCTTAATTTTGGTGTATAGAAACAGTATTGAGTTTTTTTTTTTTTTTTTTTTGAGTGTTGACTTTGTATCTTGCTATAAGAGTGTTATGGCTTATAGCTAGATGTCCCCCAAGCCTCATACAGTCTTAAGTGGAACTTTGAGAAGTGACTAGATTATGGAGTGTGATACTGTATCATGGTTGTGCTGTACTGGGTTAGTTTACTGATGGGTTTATAGCTGGGTGTGATTTTAGGAGGTGAAGCCTGGTGGAAGAGGTGAGTCACTGTGGGTGTGATCTGCAATGGTATATATCCCTCCTCTTGCCTTGATCTTTGCCCAGCTTGCTTATTGTTGCCATCACACTATGAGCTCTTTCTTCTCTGCCATGATCCTCTATCATACTGCCCTACCTTGGAATGAGCCAACTATGGACTGAAACTCCAATCTTTTTAATTTGTAGGTGTTGAGTATTTTGTCCTAGTGATAAGACAGCTACTGAATTTGTTTGTTTGTTTGTTTGTTTTTGGCGGAACCGGGGATTGAACTCAGACCCTTGCGCTTGCCAGCAAGCCCTTATTCTACTGAGCTATCTCCCCAGCCCCCAACCACTGAATTTGGTTATTTTAGGAGTCTTTTGGTGAAGTTTTTGGGGTCTTCTATATAGGATAACCTTATCTGCTGTAGTGACAATATTACTTTTCCCTTTCCTAACCATATCCTTTTTATTTTTTGTCCAATTGCTTTGGCTCCTATTTCAGGAACTGCTTTTCTTAGTTGGTAGTTTTTTTTTTTTTTCCAATTTCATTGACTGGTGGATTTTTTAATGGTTTTTATGTATTTTGAGTTCTAGCTTTGGTCGTTAATATGTACGTAGGAATCTATTCTGAATTTTCCATTTTATTAGGGTATAGCTTCTCTAGGTGTTTACCAACAATCTTCTGGATTTCAATAGAATCCATTATAATTTTATCTTTTTCATAATACATGAATTTGGTTTTTTTTCTTTCTCTACTTTGATAAGATTGGCTAAGGGTTTGTCCAGTTTGTTTATTCTTTCAGAGAACCAACTCTGATTCATTGATTCTTTGTACTATTTGGTCTCAATTACAATAATTCTGTCATCTTTATAATTTCCTACCTTGTACTAGAGTTAGATTTTTTATTATTGTTTTTCTAGGACTTAGAGGTATATCATTAGGTTATTTATTTGAGCTTGCTTTGTTTTTTCTGTAGGATCATATGACTAATCTTCCCAAACATTGTCAAAATAATGTTGTGTGGAAAAAAAAACACTGTGTGTCTTTAACAGAAGTCAAGTTCAAAAAATGGGAGATCCCCAAATTCAAGACAGTTATGCAGTACACTGCAAGTAGCACTTAGGTCAGCAGTCATATGTTCAAAAAAACACTGCAAAATATTTGGAACAACCAGTCAAAATAATTATGGTTACCCAGGGGTAATTGCTAAAGAGAGGACTTTAGTAGCACAGGTAATTTTGGGGAATGGATAATGGAATTTTTTCTGTATCTTGACTTTCATGGTTAACAGAGGATTATTTATCAAAACTCAGAATTTTGCCAAAGAATTTATGTAAATTTATACTTAATTGTCTTTAATAGGGTACAGTTCCTCCCTCTTATACTGATGTGTTTGGGTAAGCTATTCTACATAAACCTACTAGAGAAAAAAGCAAAGCTACAATATTTTTTAGTCATACTGTGGGGTATAATTCACTAGTCACTATTTTACAGAAATAAGAAAATTTTTATTTAAAAATTTTGACTTTTAAGCAGTTATTGAGAAGGGAAGAAATTTTAGTGAAAAATTAATACAAACATTGCAATTTAGATGTAAAAGAAAATTATTCTCATTGAAAAAAACTGTACTATTCAACAGTAGATGAATTGAAAAGCCTTTTGTTTAAAGAAAGTGAATTTCAGCCACGTGTGAAAGCTTGTGCCTTAATCCCAGTTTCTCAGCTGTTAGGTGGCCGAAGCACTAGAATCATTTGAGCCCAAGATTTCAAGACCAGCCTTGAGAACATAGCAAGACTTTATCTTTTTAAAAAATGCATTCTACACATAATTATTTGTTCATTAAATATAAAAAAGCATTCATACTATATGAGAAAAACTGGCAGCCGTTTTATTTTTGTTGTTATTTATTTATTTATTTATTTATTTATTTTTGATGGAAACGGGAGTTGAACTCAGGGCCTTGCACTTGCCAGGGAAGCGCGTATTCCACAGAGCCATCTTCCCGGCCCCCAAGGCAGCAGTTTTAGAATAGTGATCTTTTTGTTTTTTGCTTTCAGAGTATATGAAAATCATCGTTTGTTAATTTTCTTCTGAGTGGTTTATGTGTTGTTACTACCTGATTTGTCTTCCTAAATTTTTTTAGATTGTTTATTATAGCCATGCAGGAATACAGCTCATTTATTTTTTATTTAAAGACCTTGTTGTAAAATTTATGTGTAAATAGAGCAAGATTTATATCTGCCTTTTTAATCAGAATGCCTTTTCATTTTCCTACCCTGGCTAGCACCTCCAATACACTATATTGTGTTTTTGTTTGTTGTTTTTTGAGTCTTGGTATAGACTGGCATTGAACTCACTGTGTAGCTAGCCAGAGTTGGCTTCAAACTTAAGATGATCATGTCACTTTACCCTTCTGATTGTGGGAAGTGCTGGAAGGCATTCACCAGCACACTTGGCTCCAGTATAATATGTAGAACTAGTGAGAACAAACATTGTTGTCTTGTTATTGATCTTAAGAGAAATGTATCCTGTTTCTCACCATTATATATGTTGTTTTTTTTTTTTTTTTTACATTCATTTATCAGATTGTAGTTCCTTTTTATTCTTTCATTCTATTGTTTTTATCCTGACAGGGTGTTAGATTTTGTCCAGTACTTTTTATGTTTAGAGGTGACTGTATGATAACTAAGAATTCTTCTATTTGAAGAAAAACCCAGTACAGACAAGCTTGAAATTAAAGTTTAAAGGGGCATTTTATTAGTTAATTTAATTGGAAAGCCCACTGGATGCCATACCTTCAGTTATGACATATCCTGGTCTAGGGGTTCAAACCCTATCATCCAGATTTGTCTTTTTCTTTTGTCCTTCAAATTTTCCAACTCCTTTTCCATTTATGTAAAAATTATTATATTTAGGTCTTATATGGTGGTGAAATGGTTCCTAGGACCTAATACTCCAAAAAACAAAACAAAACAAAAAAAGTGTCATGTCATGCGCCTGTAATCCCAGCACTTGGGAGGCTGAAGACAGGAAGATCTCTAGAAGTCTGATCTCTGTAGTGACTCTGTAGCCATGCAGGAATTACTAAGTACATTAAACAAACAAAAACCTCAGAAAATCAGTATGTCTCACTACTAAGCTGGACTTTTCATCTGCATTGAAATTTCATCATTCAATCTCCAGCTCCACATGCCTTACCAGACTCACCCATAAGGCAGCCTAAGCCAACCACCCCCCCCCAAAAAAAAACCTGAAATCTCATCTAATGAGAATGAGATTTCTATGTGCCTTTTGCAGCTTCAGGAGCTTTATGCTTAAAAGGCTTTTCTTGGTTATAGTTTCTGTAGTTCCATCCTATACAATAAAATAGTAACATATTGAATGTTCATTTGTATAATTAAAACTTCCCCTGGATAAATACAGAACCTGTTATGAAGAAGGTGTTATTTCTGTTATGATTATAATTTACCATCAGCTTTTAAAACCAAAACTGCAACTGTGCTTTGTGAGGGAGAGGAGGCTGTTTTCTTTCAGATTCCTGTAAGATAAAACTAGTATAGTAGTGTACTGTCTTTGTTTCTTCTTCTTCTTCTTCTTCTTGAGGCACATGGACTTGAACCCAGGAAGATGCTAGACAAATCGTTAGCCACTGAGCTATATGCTCAGCCCCCATTTTTTCAATTTTAAGACATTTTCTTCCTTTACATGTAAACAACTCTGTAATCTGGAAGCATCTTTTAATCAGTACATGTAATTGCTAATTAGCAAAGGGTCAGCCTGCCTTGCTTTGCTCCACTCCTTCCCAACCCTCCCCTCTTCCTTGTATTAGTCAGCTTTGAATCACTGGGACCAAACACTGAAGAAGGTCATTCAGAGAAATATTTTGGCTCATGGTTTCAGGCTATGCTCAACTGACTCCAAGGCAGAAACATGAAGGTGAAAGTGCTTGGCAAAGGAAAGATGCTCAATCCATGACAGCCAGGAAGTAGAGAGCAGAGGAGGAATCAGAGAGGAAGGAGCCAGAGACCAAATGCACTCTTTAAAGGACCCTCCCACCCCATTTTGAGACTTACTTCCACCTACTAGTTTGAATCTGGAGTGTCTTTCAAAGGCCCAAGTTGTCACTGTTGGTAGATGATGGAATATTGAGTGAATAATGAGATGGTAGTTTCTCCATGTTTCTTGTTTCCCAGCTACCATGAAGAGATCATATAGCTCCATCACAAGTTCTGCACTGTGATTTGCTGCCTCACCAAAGGTCCAAAGCAGTGGAGTTAAATGACCATGGACAGAAACCTCTGAACCTATGAGTCAAAATAAACCTTTCCTCCTTGCAAGTTGTTTATCTCAAATGTATTATAATAATAGAAAGCTGACAAATACAAATACAGGCACACAGACATTTGAACAAACATTATTCTGGATGGCTCTCTGAGGGTGTTTCTGGATGTGATTAACATTTGAATCAGAAGACTGAATAGATAGCTCTTCTAATGATGATGGGCATCATCCATACCTTGAGAACTAGAATATTGCAAAAAAGTCAAAAAGGAAACCAATTCCTCTTACTCAACCTGCCTTGAACTAGAACTTTGGCTGCCTTTGAAACATGAAGCATATTTTCTTCTGGGTCTTTAGTTTGCTAACTATAGATCTTAGGAATTGTCCTACATAGAATCATCTGAGGTTTTTTATGATACATCTCTTTATGTATATGTATGCACATGTACACAATCTATTGATTTGTTTTCTCTGGAGAATCTAATACAATTGGGTCCTAAATTTGATTAAATGTAGTAATTGAGGACACCTTATACACAAAGTGTGATAGATTTGGGGAGTGTTTGCAGAAATGAGGGTCAGGGAGTAAGCTGTACATGAAAAGATGCTACTATTTTATACCAGGATAGCTGTCATAGAGTGAGGGACTGAGGTCAGAGTTTTTGTGCCAGATGGAGCAGTGTAGAAAGGTATAACTTTCTTCCTAATTTCACTGAATGTAGCCTTTGTACACTAGGATTGGTTCATCTGTAAAATGGGTTGATTTGACTAGGTGATTTTAAAGACTCCTATGTCTCCAGTTCCAAAATACTGATTCTTCCATTTCAGTGAGAAGAGTTGGCCTGAGGTATACATAATGAGATTCTCCAGAAAAGAGTTTAAACATAATCAATAATATCTGATTCTAACAGAGCTGACTACCTAAAAAGAGCATAATCTGATGATTGATTTGGTTTCCTAGGTTGTAGTATTTTACATGAATGGTGGCCTTTGCATTTCTGTAGAATTTGAAGCCAAGGTCAAGAAACATTACCTTCTGAAATAAAAATGTACACATGCATTGAGAAGTTTGTGAGCTTACAACTGTCTTGGGTAGGTTTAGAGATAATATGTACGTATGCTGACATTCAGAAGGATTTTTTTGGTGGGGGGCTGGCTCAGGCTGTCTTGAGAGCGGGTGTGGTGTGGCATGATTGAACTGTGGTCCTGCAAGCCTCCTATCCTGACGTTCAGTAAAGGATCTGAGTCCCTGGGAAAGAAGTATTCAGTATAAAGTATAACAAGAAGATTGTAAACCTATTGTTTGTGACAAGATTTCTTACCTTTGATGAGAATGGACTGGGTATTTCAGTTTATGTTTTATTGAAGATTGGATAGTAGGAGTACTCTTAGTAATTTAGTTTTAAGGAAGTGAGAGGCACTATACCTGGCAGTCCTAAATAATCCTGTTTCTAGAAAAGAAGACCCTGATAAAGTGATAGGAACAACATGTTGCCCTCCAACCTAACTCCCTTGCTTAAATTTAGTGCTGACGGTTGAACCTTCTGATCACAAATGTAGCTTCTCTAGCATAATCTTAGCCCAGGGGTGCCCCAGGAAGTATGCCATAGTAGTCTCCCTTTAGAACATAGTAAATTGATTCCATGTAGATATCAGTTGGGTCATATGAAGCAGTCCCCAAGGGCCCACAACTTGGGACCCACCTCCCCCATTGGCTTTCCTCTCTGGCTGCTTCAGCCACAGCAAAGTCTCAGGAGAAAAATGAGTCCCTAAATGACTATAGCATTTTAGAGAAAAGAAAAACAAACTATGTTTGTTGGAAGAAACTTGCTCAGAGATAGTTGGCGGTGACATTTTATTTTATTGAAGTACAGATATCAATGAGACAGTTTTAAGATACCTTGACAAGATGGATTTGATAAATTAATACATTGCAAACTGTTTTCATAATGTTTTGGTATCGTAGAAGGTGCATACATGATATTATACTTACAGACATTATTATAGCATATGTCTCTTATCAGTAAATTAAGAGAGTATAGCTGTTTACATATCTTATTTTTTATACCTGAATTACATCAAAGAATCAATAATTAATACTTTCTACCTTGTTATTTTCCTAGTGGTTGTCCGTAGTACTAGAAGTCAACATAATATCCTGTCCAACCACCATTAGTGCAAATCTTGCCTCTCATAGAATTATGTAGAAGCATGGCGTTCGTTATCTATCCTAACTGTACTGTCCATACACACACATCATGATTCTTCCTTTCTATACCCCTTCCTTTGTCTACACCTGTCAAAGATGGGCACTCCATTGTCATTCAACTAATTTAGGTGCCTGAACTCGATGACACACTCCAGCACAGTCCAGCATTCCACAACAATAGTGAGTTATCTGAAGAAGTTGTCGACCATAGCCATTTACAGCTCAACTTATTATTATGGCCCCACGGTGTATACCTCATTTTTATACTTTTCTGCTGGATGGTTAAGACCTAGATAGAGCAAGACCTATATACCAACACATGTACTTTTTGTTTCTTATGAGGTCAGTGAAGTCCCCTCAGGATTTATCTTGTAGTCCTGTACCTTATTCTGTAGATACTTTGTCTGTGTCGTCCATGTGGATGAGTCACGGCCAATACTTGACTAGTTTGCTCTCTGTGAGAGCCTGAGAGAAAGTTTTCTCTCCATGTGACTCCCCAGGCACACTACAGAACTTTGATCTCTTTCCTCTGTGGCTCCATAATCTCCTTGTTCAGAAAATTTGGAGCTCAACTGAGTGGCAATGACATTTTATGAAGCTATAACTTGAAATGCAGCAAATAGGGTTGGTTTGAGTAAAATATAGGTTATCATAGAAGACTGGATAAAATTATGTCTACTATATATGGTTTGTCCCCTGAATTCTCCAATACTGAATGGAGTTAAACCTTGCATGTTCTGTGTTGATGAATTAATACTAAATAGTAAGTGAAATAAAGAATTCTAAGCATAACATTTGTTATGCTAGTTGTATAACATTTGTTAAAAGGGCATTCTAATCTTTGTTGCTTAATTCTAAGTTCCTTGATGCATTTTTTTAATACAGGAAGTATGAAAGTGTTTATAACACAGCCATTTGTTTCAGAAAAGTTAAAAGTCATACCTTACTATTGAATTAGGAAAAAAATAAGATTGTCTATGCATTCTATTATCTAGAGAATCATTATTCATGTTTGTTTCTTATCCTTTCAGAGTTCTATACTTCATGTTCTGTGCCTCAGTAGTGTTTAATTTTATAAAAATAGGATCAGACATAACAAGTGTGTTCTAACCTGCCTACTCTAGAATTTCCCCAGCAATGTAAAGCTCCTTACAACTGAGACCTGGTCTCCTGTTAGGCCCTAGTTTCTGTGTCCTGGTAGGCACCTCATGTGCTAGTCGTAATTGAAATGATGTTCCTGCTTCTGTTTTAAGGTTGGCAGCCTCGGTGGTTCCTTCTGTGTGGAGGAATACTATCCTATTATGATTCTCCTGAAGATGCCTGGAAAGGTTGCAAAGGGAGCATCCAAATGGCAGTCTGTGAAATTCAAGGTAAGCAACCAAACAACTTGCAGGTTTTATTTTTGTGTCTCTCTGAAAAAAAATTAAAAAGCACCAAGCTCTTTGTATGTTTCTCTGCTCCTCTGACAGTGTAGATTAAGATACTTTGTGCCATGTCCTTGCAAGAAAATCTTGCAAATACTACAACTGCAGCCAAGTTTTAGTTTTAAGGAAGTGGCACTATACCTGACAGTCCTAAGTAATCTGGTTTCTAGAAAAGAAGACCCTGATAAAGTGATAGGAGCAGCATCTTGCCTTCCTAACTCCCTTGCTTAAAGTTAGTGCTGACTGTTGAACCTTCTGATTACAAACATAGCTTCTCTAGCATAATCTTAGCCCAGGGGTGCCCCAGGAAGTATGGTATAGTAGTCTCCCAAAGGATATGGCTTAAGAAGTCCAAATGAACATGAACACTGTGCTTCACTACTCAACTAATACTCATTCCTTAGTCCCATCTCACCTGGGCCCAATAGCTATTTGCAAAGTTTAAATCTTCAGTGCAACACCAAATGTCTCATGTTTAAATGCGGTCAGACATACCCACACACTCACTTTCACATACTTACAACAAAATAATCAGAATTCTAACAGACCTATAAATAGTTTTCGTGGTCATAGAATCCTAAGACACTCAGAGATGTAACTCATTTATGTGAATGAAGGAGTATATAGTTTACCTGTTGCTTTTCCTAAGGAGTTCTGAGGGAATTCTTATACTTTGGTCTAACTTGTCAAGAGAAGTAAGAGAAGAAAAACAGCTCATTCTTGATTGTTTCCCAAGAAAACGAATGTGTCCTTGCTTATTAACACACATTTTAGACCATTTTTCATTGCTGATATAAAATAACTGAAGCTAGGTAATGTATAAAGAAGAAAGCTTTATATGGCTGTTTTGGAGGTTCAAATTCCAAGTAGCATGGTGCTAGTTCCAGTGAGGGCTCCCTGGGTATTTCACATCGTGGAAAATGGCATCACAGTGGGAGCTTGTGAGAGAGGGAGAGATTACTTGGTGAAACAGCAAGCCAGCGAGACTGTCAAAAAGCTGGATCTTCTTACTTCTTTCCAATAAAGAACTGCACTAACTCTCTGAAGGCAGTATTGCCAATGACTTCCCACAATGCTCTACCTCATAAACATACTACCACCATTTAACATTGCTGCACTAGGGACTAAACTTCTAACACGTGAATTCTTAGGGGATTCCATCTTTTTCTTAGGACTGGGATAAACCCAAACCATAACAACACGCAAGCGTATTTGACATCAGAACAACATTTTTTAATACATATACAGTCAAAAGAGAAGTTCTTCCTGTATTCTGATAGAAGATTAAATTGAGTGATTGTGTTTTGGGTCAAAGATTTGGTGATGGCTTAGAGCCAATTAAAAGGGTTTCCTTTTTTGATCAACAGAACTGTGTTGGAAAAGATAAGTAAACAGAATTTTGTGTGAAGTAGAAGTTACAACGGCTGACCTCCTCTCCTGTCTGGGAAGAAGTTTTCAGGAACTGGCACTAGCTGAGGTCAAGAAGTTGAATAGGGTGGAGGCTACTTGGAGTGCTTCTAGGTCTCTGACCTCACTGCCTTGCTCCCAGTTCATTCTGTAGATAATACCCGAATGGATCTAATAATCCCTGGGGAACAGTATTTCTACCTGAAGGCCAGAAGTGTGGCTGAGAGACAGCGGTGGCTGGTTGCCCTGGGATCAGCCAAGGCTTGCCTAACAGACAGTAGGACTCAGAAGGAGAAAGGCAAGTACTGATCGTCTTTTAGTCTGGAAGCCTTGGGAATCACCCATTGACATCTCTACACCACCCCTACTTTTTTTAAACTTACAATGTCTCTGATCACCTACCAGGTTTTTTGTATCATTTTCATGCTATGTAACATTTTCATGTTACAGTAGAGCTTATGCGAGGGTCCATACATAATTCTTACCTTCTTAGCATATCAAAGTGGAAAGAGTACAAGTTTGGAGCCGAACACAAGTGGGTAAGTAATGGCTTTGTAGAATATTGACTCTGTGACTTTAGCATAGGTCACTTAAGTTTTCTGAGCTTTGAGAAAAGGTGATAATATCTACCTTGAAGAGATTACTGTGAGGACTAGTGATAACATGGAAAGAACAGCATAATGCCTGGTCACGCACCAAATTGTAGTACCCAGTTAGGCACAGATTTGGCAAAGAGTAGCTAAGCCAAAAAAATCTTGGGTCAGGTCTTTTTGGTAGTAGTACTTTGTTTTCCCTTTCCTTTTTCTTACGTGGAATGGATACCTAATTTCAGGTTGCTGCTGCTTAGTATTAACTTGATATCATTAGATCTCCTGACAACATGGCACAATTTTGTCACTGGACAGGAGCAAAAATGGCAGGGCTTACTGCATGGACCCTGCTTGTTGCTCTGTCAGCTCTGCAGTGCTGTGTATGCAATTGAAGAGACTGGGTAGGCAAAGGAAGGGGAGAGTTAGAAGGAAATTGTTCCAAGGAACATTTCTCATGAGAATTGTGGTGATGTTTCTCTGCATTGGTTGTTTTTGGTATAAAATCAGTAACATCCTAAAAGCCATCCTAAAGCTAATCCTAAAAGCTTTGACTTTGAAGCAGATGGTAGTATACACTATTTTCATGAAGAACATGTAGGGATAATAGTAATTGTAGTTTAACCTGTAGCACTAGGTTGCCTTGCTACTAATGGCTAGGTGCCAGTAGCCTTGATAGGCAGCATGCTAAACCAGTCCTTAGTCAAAATAAGATACCATGTTCTTGGTGGTGATTGGGCATGACAGAACACAGTTTCCCAGGTCTGAGCAGTGCAGTAGGAGATAGATCACTCTGATCCCATCTTAAAATTCAGTGTAGGCATGCTAAGACCAGAGCTCTGAACCCTACTTTGTTGCCAGGTTTTGATAAGCGATCCAGATGGAATGTTCTCTTCCTTTATTGATGATTATTCAATATGTTTTCTTGAGAAGTAATGTGTTCTGCTTCAGAAGACAGGAAAAATACCCTTTTCCTGGTACTTATTTACTGCAGCACTACTAAAGTGAAGTCCTTGCCCCCTCAACTTTATCACATCTGTAACACGTGCTGTAGACTTATTATATATTTCACTTCTGGGCATTATATTAATGTTTGTTATTCATCCTGGTAACTATATTACTATAATTTCATTATTCAGAATTTGCTGAAAACACCGAAAACTTGAAAACCAAAATGTCAGAACTAAGACTCTACTGTGACCTCCTTGTTCAGCAAGTAGATAAAACAAAAGAAGTGACAATTGGTGTGTCTAAATCTGAGGTAAAATATTTTAGCAATATCACTGATATACATGAAAAAGTCACAATTGATTGCTTATAGGTAATGTGTATTCTCACAGCATTCCTGAGTATAATAGAATTTGTTATTTTTCAGAAGAAAAAAATTCTACAAAAAAATTGTACATTGCAGCATATGAAAGCATACAGTTTCCTTCCTGTAATAAATTCAGGATTAACTAATTGATAACATTTGGAACTTAGGACTTACATACTGAAATATGTTTCTCCCTACTTACATCACTTTTTTTGTTTTTGTCAGTACTGGGGATTGGATCCAGACCTTTGTCCTGAGCTACACCCTGCCCTTTTTATTTTGTAAGCTCCTGATCTTCCCACCTCAGTCTTCCAAGTAGATTATAGGCATATTCCACCTCACTTGGCCATTTGTTCTGCTTTTAAAAAACACAGTTCTTACCTATCTTATACACCATTTCCTAGGGGTGGTTATAATGTGTTAATGGTGTGTCTGTCATTAGTATAAATTTGTCATCTTTGGTGAGACTGCATTTTATTTCACCATAGTAATTGTGCTTTGAAGTAGATGTGTTTTCAGAGATGTGGCACAACTTTATGCACTATCAATAAGAATTATGATTTTTAATTTGACTAAATAAAATTGTCATTCACTCTAAAATACATTAAAGGATCTCTTTGGTGTGAAGCTGTGTGTTGAATGGTTCACATTAAACAAAGAGTGTCTCTACTTTCAGAGAAGTCATAACCTGATGAATAATATCTACAGCATGAAGAATGTATAGATTATATTTAATACTTTCTTTTTTTAGGTTAATAGAATGCTATGCTACTAGTACCTGTAGGTTGAGGCCTTTTTTATAAAGGTGATTTAACTCACTTTCATCCTATATAATTCCTCTTGGGTTCTCCTATTCATTTGACAGTGTTATGTTGTGTGTAACCACTGTGCTTGTCCATTGGGGCAGCTAGACAACCAAAACATCAGTTACATTATTGCAAAGTTTAGAGTAGTATTGTCAGCCCAAGGACCTATGCCCCCAAAAAGACTTTGGTAGCATCTGAAAACGTTTTGGTTTGTCATGATTGAGGAAGTGCCACTGGCATCTAGTGGGTAGAAGCCAAGATGGTGCTCCACATTTTATGGTGAACAGGAGAGCTGCACCCTGCCCCTGTACATTAACCAATCTAGAGTATCTGTGTTGCTAAGTAAAGTGCTGATTATGAAAAAAAAGAGGAAATGTGGCCGCAGCAATCTTTAATTGAGGATGGAAAGTGCATATAGAAAGTGCTGTGGAAACTTGCTAATGAAAAGTATTATCATTACTTTGTGTTAGAAATACAAAGTAAAAGAAATACAGAGACCACTAAGATGTGGTCTTCACTCTTTAGTCAGAGTGTGAACAAGTAAACTAACTATCTGTGATAGGAAAAAAAAACCAATTTATTATTTAAAGGAATTACAGCTGTGAAGCCTTTTGGTGTTTCATACTAAAAGCAAATGTGCAGTTTCTGGAAGCTTCACATGAACTCAGTGTCCGGCACCTGGCACAATGTTCTCGTTCAATATTGCCTTCTTTAGCCTCAGTGAATTTAAATTGGTGAATGTGAACGGTCAGATTGAGACAAGTATTGTGCATGGCAAATGGGTGAATTAGACTAGTTCCATTTTTTTCTTCTATAACAGATATGTTATAAAAGATATAGAAGTTTCCAGCAAAACAGTTGAGTATAGTACATTGTTAGTAATTTGTGGCTAAAAGCCTTGAAAGACATAACACAATCTAACTTTTTGTTTTTTGATGAGACCAGTGTCCTCCACTCTTTCTGTTGTTGTTGCTTGTTTGTTTTCTGTAGGAGGGAATTGATGTGGGCACTCTACTGAAATCAACTTGCAATACTTTTCTGAAGACCTTGGAAGAATGCATGCAGATTGCCAATGCAGCCTTCACCTCTGAGCTGCTTTATCACACTCCCCCAGGATCACCACAGCTAGCTATGGTCAAGTCAAGTAAGGTAAAAGGCCAGCTTGGTTTGTCTGTAACACAGCTAATTTAGTTAGCTTTTACGCTGCTGAGACAAATATGTGGCACATATGATTTAACAGAGGTACAGTTTATTTTGCTCACAGTTCAGGTGGTTCCATTCATGGTTAACCAGCTTCCCAGCAGAAATAGCAAGCAGAAGGGCTTACCAGAGGAAAGCTGCTCACTCCATGGCTGGCAGGAAACAGAAAGACAGGAAGGAAAAAGCAGCTGTCTTACAAGGCCTTCCCCCAGTGACCTATTTCCTCCAGCTGTGCCCCACCTCCTAATAGTACATTCAACTAGGAACTAACCATTGAATTAATCAAAGAGGAGTGTAGCACCCCTTGTTTCAGTCACTTGGCAAAAGACCCTGAGACTTTTGGGGGATATTTTAGACATAAGCTGTAACAAAGATACAGAGCTCAAAATTCTAAGGGTATATAGACTTTGGTGATTGATAAAGACATTTTGTAGTGGCTCACTGTTATTTCCATTTGTATATCAGATTTCAATCTTCCATATCCAACTATTTTGTAGTTTGATCATGTATACACATCTCTAGTGTAACCTTTTATTTTTAACTTCTTATCCAAGAGATTTCGCCTAGAGTGGTGATGGCCTTCTAATCAACAAACAGTACTTACATTCATGTACTATAAATTGGAACATTTTACCCAAACTGTGCATTGGCTCCCTCATTGCATATACATTAAAGCTAAGAGATTTTAGCTCCTTTATCACCACTCTTTCTCTGATATTACCTGGCTTGAACATATTAGCGTGTCATTCTCTCCCTACTCACACACTCTCCTTTATGTCATAACCCAGTGCCAAGAGTGCCCACCTCAGTTCTTTCCCAGATTAGCTCTTACTCATCTCTTCATGTTTTCTTCAGATATTTAGGTTGAACTAAGAGTTGCTTTATATATATTGTCATGTTTGAGCCTTATTATTTATTGAAATTAGTTTAAGGGCAGGAACCCTGAAGTGTTTACCATACTTCTCATGCTAATATAATACCTGAATCTTGGTTTCTTATTTGTTGATCTTTAATGAACATAACTGAATTACAGAGCCAATCATCAAGAGTTTGGCTATGGTAGTAGGTCTTTCAAAGGTCATCTTCCTTTTCCTTAGAAATTTGGATGCCCTTGTTTGTTTTTTATGTATTTAGTACAGTGTCTACAGGGTCTCACTACACAGATTGAATTGGAAGTAATCCTCCTATTTTTAGCCTTCCAAATGCTGGGATTACAGGCATGTACACCATGCCCACTATCACTATCTCAGTGCATCCTGGGGGCAGGGCTGGCACAGCATACTGGGAATTAGACCCCAGTCCCTGAGACTGCCTAAGCAGGAGCTTTAGTCTGCTGAACTTTCTGGCCTGGCCGGCCGTCTGGTTGCTCTTATTTGAATTAATGAGAAGGACATATTGGAAGCAATGAATCTACTTTGGGATGACTTAAAATTGTTTATTTTGTGGAACAGTATAAATTATAGTCATATTTACCACTTCCATGTATAGTAAAATTGTAAGTAATGTCCTTCTGGAAGTTTAACTTTAATTTTTTTGCTTCTTTTAAAGATGAAACATCCTGTTGTACCAATTCACAATTCACTGGAAAGGTGTGGTATTTTTTTCTTCTTTAAAAAAAAAAAGGATGTATTTATTGCTTGTTGCTTGTTTAAATGGGAACAGGGGGCTGATATTTTGATCATAGTTTTTCTCATGATTTGAAAAGATATTAAAGGAGACAGTTAAGCTGTAAACTGACTTTACAGTTTTGGGTGAGCTTAAAACAATGTAAACCTTAATTCAGCATTAAGGAGAAAATGTTGGCATGTACCACAGGGTGCAGTTCTCACCCATCACATTTAGTAACTTTCCATCTCTAGAGTTAATGAGGATTGGAATTTCTCTTATATAGGAACTGAGTATTTACTTCAGTGTATTTATCCAGAAAAGGCAGCAGTGCTATTCTGTTTTATTTAGAAATAAAAATCTTAAGTAGTAGCTTTACAGGATGCAAATATAGTTTTATAGAAAAATAAACAATTTCTATTCCTCTAAACCTACCTTCAATTAAAAAAAATGTACATGCTGGGCTGGGAAATGTTAATCAGTACTAAACCACTTGCCTAGCATGAATGAAGCTCTAGGTCTGATCTCAGCCATGCACGCACACGCACACACATACACAGTTTATATTGATACATTTACCTATGTTATATAGGCATTTTTATATATGGGCATAGTCCAGATACACATTGGTACATGTCCTGTATAAGCTGTTGTTTGCTAATAACAAGAATTCTTAACAATTTGGTTATTTCTTATACTTGCCATGTGCTCTGAGCTTTTCCCCTTATTTTTATTAGAAGAAAAATATAATTTTCTTGTTAGCTATTTCACTTGAGTGTTAAATAGGTTTTTCTATTACCTTGAAACATGTTCCTCAGGATATATAGTGGTCCTCCTGGGTGTTTTTCTTGCAGGCAAATAACTGAGGTGAGGGCTGACCACAGTGTGTAACTTCTAGGCAGTTAACTGCCAAGTAAATTCATGGAAGTGACTATTGGTGTTGAGAAAACTCCTGTAGACAAGTTTAAGAAAGCCAGTGTTAAATCTGATACTTAGGATAAGCTCATGGGAAGCCAAACAGCCATCAATGGCCTTTTCTAGTGGGGAGCAGGATGAGTTAGCTAAGCATACAGGAAGAATCATTAAGCTCCTGAGTTATGAACTGCAGCCTTGAGATAGATAAGCTTCCCTTCATAGGCAAATGCCTTTCTTGGTATCTGGGAGGGACTGTGGGGTTTGACTTAGTTTAACAATTCTGTGTTTAGTATTAAAAGGATTTGGTGATTGTGACCTCTTTCCCTATTCATCTAAATAACATCTGCCCAAGCAACCTATAACCAAATAACTTCTGGCTTTTTTCTTTTAAAAATATTGTAGGCAAATGGAGTTGAACAGTTGTGAAAATGGATCTTTAAGTATGGAAATAAATGGTGATAAAGAAATCCTAATGAAAAACAGCCCTTTATGTTTGAAATCTGCAGAGATAGACTGTAGCATATCAAGTGAAGAAAATACAGAGGAGACTATAACAGGTAAATTCAGAAGTAAAATCTGAAACCATTAATAATAGGAAGTTTGGGAGTTTGATACCCAAGATGGTGTACATCATAGGGGTTAGCATGGAGACACCCCTCTGTCTACCTGTCTGACCCAGTGTTAAGAAAGGAATCCAGAGGTTTACATGTTACTGTTAGAACATCTTAGTTAACTAAAAAAAAAAAATGTACATATCACTGAAGTTTTATGTCTTAAATAAATAATAAAGACAGGAGGATTTGTCAAAACATATTTCATCTCTTTTCTACTCATCTTTGATCCAACAATTTTGTTTCTAGGTATTTGTTTTTAGCTACTTAGTGAGATCTAAGGACAGGAATCAAATTTAAGGGATGTTCTTTATGGCATACCAGTCAGTTTTCATTGTTTGTTTGTTTGTTTGTTTTATTTCTATTCATTTTTTTTTCCACAGATTGGGGGATTGAACTCGCCCTTGCTTGCCAGGGAAGCGCTTATTCTACTGAGCCATCTCCCTGTCCCCTCTCATTGTTTATGATAGTTATATCACCAGGTTCCCAAGCTGAAATAAGAAATTTAATGCACACTGTGTCATCTTGGAAAAAATTTTCAGGACATGTTTGTAAGAGGCACAAGAAGGGTTTATTAGCCAGTGATCTTAGATGTATTCAAGAGTAAAGTACAGACACTCAGAAAAATGAGGCACATTGTTTACTGAAACAGGAAACATTTATGCTTTCTTAAAGGGATGGAAACCTGGGAAAAGGTATCCATTCCCCAAGAAAAGTAGTTATGGTTTTTGGACTTTTTTGTAATTAAAATATTCTTTGGAATCTTTCAACCTATTCCTTTATTTTAGCCTCAGACTCCTGCTCTTTACTTTCTCAAGCCAATTTGTGGACTTTGAGTATTTCTGCAGAATTTTGGGTATGGTGGGTTCTGGTGTCTAAGTTTAACCAAAGCAGTGGTGATATGGACTTTTCTGGGAACTTTTATCTGAGGAGCAAAAATTGCTATCTTCTTAATAGCAGGATTTGTAGTTAAGATTTCATCTCTTTTCTACTCACCTTTAATTCTGTCCTGCCTTGGTTGTTTCATAAAGTCATCCAAATACTGAATTTGCAGATAGTGCTGTTGCTTGTAGAGGAAATAACAGAGTTCCCTTTAAGCCTGTGGTCACAATACTTTTTATTGATCAATAAATATATAACCAAAAAATCAATATATAATGTATCATGTGACGTTTTATTTTATGTGTGCTCCCATTTAAAGACACCACTTTTATATGTATTGTTCATTCACTAGCATTGAATTCACAGCCAATAGCACTATAATTAGTGCCTGGAAGAAGTTTATCTAAGACATTTTGTGAGATAAAATATGTTCCTGAAATACATTATAACTTTATTATATATGTAAATTAAGCAGTACTATATGTTAGGGCCCTTTTTAAAAAGCACAAACATAGTAAGGCGTAGTGGTGTATGCCTGTAATCACAGTATCTCAGGAGCTAAAGCAGGAGGATCACAAGCTCAAGCTAGTCTAAGCAATTTAGTAAGACCCTATTTCAAAATAAAATTTTAAAAAGCTGTGGATGTAGCTCACGGGTAGAGTACTTGTCTGGCATGTATGTGGCCTTGGGTTCAGTCCACAAAATAAAAGAGCCCAAACATGCAAAATAAGTGCTACTAAAGGACATTTATAGTATGAGAACTGAAACAAGACAGAACATTACCTTGTTTCACCTCAGCAAGGAATGTACATGTCAGGTGACAAACTTTTCACCATTCTCCATATGTCCATAAATGACTAGAAAAGTACAACCTGTATTGATTTGGGAGTAGTAACGAATTTTCAGCAAGCAAGCAAGGTCACAAGTATCAAATATGCTCAGAATGGAGATTGACTATTTATAATAGAAGTTTGCAAGTTATCTGAATGCCATTTACATGGTCATGAAGCAGTATTACATGGTTATTAAAATATTTTTCAACAATGTTGAATGATAATGGAAATAATTCATGAAGCACTTTAGTGAAAATGAGCAGAATAAAGTCTGGTATTTAAGACCAATTTTGTTTGAATATATATGTATGTATTGTACAGTATTTCAGATTTTTGTTTTTGCTTTACCAGTTTCCACCGACTACATTAATATTTTTTGAATTTTATTAGTGCATGTTTACAGCACATATTTATTACATGCCTTATGGAAAATTGGTACATGTAAATAAATTACACCTTAATTCTTCTTTTTTTTTTTTTTTTGGCGGGGGATTGAGCTCGGGCTCTTGCACTTGCCAGGGAAGTCCTTATTCCACTAAGCCATCGCCCCGGCCCAATGGGAAATTTCCTTTTTTTTTTTTTTTTTTTTTTTTTGGTGGAACTGGGGATTGAACTCAGGCCCTTGCGCTTGTCAGGGAAGTGCTTATTCCATTGAGCCATCTCCCAGGCCCTACACCTTAATTCTTTTTGCTAATTTCCCCCTCATCTCTTGGTATCCTTCCCATTTGTAAAAGAACTATGTAGTAGATTAATGATGGTATCTTCTACTTTGCAGTTCAAGGTGAAATAATGGAGGATGGAGAAGAAAACTTGAAAAATCAGAACAGTAACTTGGCACAACCTAGATCAAACTCTTCAAATTGCTCTCCAGAATCCCTCTGGGAAGAAGGAAAAGAAGTCATCCCAACTTTTTTTAGTACTATGAACACCAGGTAGTATACACTTTCTAAAATCACTGACAATTGGGCATTTATTTCCCTTCTGGAACATTATCCATAAAGGTACTTTCAAGGGATGATGTGCACTGAGAGAAGAGAACATGATATACCAAGTTATCTACTTTACCACTTACCTTGTCTGTATAGTGGGTGAAAAGGAATTGGATTGTGAAGAGGATGTGCTGTATGAACAGATTGGACCATTTTATAATTTAAAAAAAAAAAAAATTCACTTGGGGATACCCATGAAGTCAGGACAAATAGTTTGCCTTACAGAGAGGCAGTTGTTTCAAGGACTGTCTTTGAACTGCAAAGAATGCTGATGTATTTTCCATCTTTCCTCCTTGATTTCACCAAATTTTTAAGCTTTAGTGACATTGAACTTCTGGAAGACAGTGGCATTCCCACAGAAGCTTTTTTGGCATCATGTTATGCTGTGGTTCCAGTATTAGGTAAGATTTCTGCGTTTACCTTGCACTCGTTAGTTTCTAGATTGTCTTGCTGCATTATTTTTCAGAAGAAATTAGTGAGACCACGCTTCATATGATTAGACACATAAAATTAAAATTCTGTGACCATAAAACATTAATGCATGTTACCATTTCATATCTAATATGATTAAATATTGATCTCAGAGTAGTGTAATGAAAACAAAGAATTGTGTTTTCTAGAAAGTGTATATAAAAGCATAAGTGAAAATAATTGAAGAATATGCCTACAAACCTACTGATACTATATTTAAAAATTACTAGTTACAATAAAGGTTATAAAATCATTATGAGCCAGGAATGTAATCCAAGCTACTCAGAAGGCTGAGGCATGAGAATCATAAGTTCAAGTTCAGCCTGGGCATCTTAGCAAGACCCTGTGCCCAAATTGTTAATGGCCTAGGATATATATAGCTTACTAGTAGAGCCTTTACAAGCACATGGGAGGCCTTGAGTTAATCCTCAGAAAAGAAATTCGTGTAAATTTATTTAAATTCTAATGTGTTTAGTATAAAGTATTTCCAGCAGTTGCTAATGTAATGGAATTCGCTATATAATGCATTGAAATGTCAATTTTTTAAAAATTTAGGTGTAACTTATAGGACAAGTATTATGATTCAGTTTTGATAAGTGCACTTATATAATTAAACCTATGTAATTTGCCTATACCTATATAATTTGTATCCCTGCAAATTCGAAACATTTTCATTATCCTAGAACATTCCCTGAGACAGTTGATTCCCCATACTTTACTCAGTCTGAGGCAATCATTTTATTGATTTCTGTCACTTTAGGGTTGCCTATTCATACACCTCACATAAATGGAATCATTATATACTCTTGCATCTGGCTTTTCTCACTTAGCATCTTTCTAAGACTTATCTTATTGCATGTATCAGCATTTCATTCTTTTTTATTACTGAGTGATGTTTTATTAAATAACCATACAATAATTCATCTCTTCATTTGAAGACAACTGGGTAGTTTCTTTACAAATATAAAGTTTCCCTGAATATTTTTGTGTCTGTGGGCATGTTTTTCTTTCTTTTGAGTAAATGCTTTGGATCAAGATTGCTGTTGAAGCTTTCCCACAGCTCAGTTGGAGAAGAAACTCTTTAAGAAAAGGTGGTGGAAAAATTAGGAATGGATCCTCTTAACTATATGATGTCTGATACAGATGTGAAAATTGAAAATCAAAGTCATAGCTCTTCGTCTGGTAGCAGCTTATTTAAAACACAGTGTGTACTTTCCTTACCTAAAGGGACTCAAAGAAAATCCATGAGGAAATTTGTTCATATACCCTAGAGTGTTCAGATTCATCAAGTGACTCATCTATAGAATGAAGACCATTGACTTTGAAGGCTATTTTTGAAAGATTCAAGAAAAAGAAGAAATGTGAAAAGAGGAAGTATAAGCCAAAATTAACATCAAGAAGAAGACCAAAAGGAAAGAGAAACAGATCAAAAACAAATCAAAGAAAAAAGACCGATGTTCCCCATTTTACAATTTGAGGATGGAAGGAAAACCATTGCCTTGGAGGAAAATTTTAAGTTTTGAGCAAGTTGCAAGAGGATTTTTTAATTATATTGAAAAACTGAAGTATGAACACCACCTTAAGCAATCATTGAAACAAATGAATGTTGGTAAAGATTTAGAAAAAGAAGACCTTGATAGTCATAGATACAGATACTTGGATGATGATGGCTCCATTTCTATTGAAGAGTCAGAAGCAGAAGATGAGACAACACATCTTGAGCATAATGTATGTGACATCCACTTAGTAGAGGAGAGTTGATTCATTGTAAGTTCTGAATTTCTAAGCAAGATGGATGTGTATTTATCACAAGAGTATAATAAAGAAGCTGCTTTGTCTATGAAGAGAGTTTCTAAAGCCAGAAATAATAGAGGGCAGAAAGATCTCAAAAGGAGATAAACATGTGAATGTCAAAGAAGGTAAAAAATATACCGAAAGTGGTGGTGGACTTTTTAGGTAGGAAGAAATGACTAAAAATTAACACGAGATACCCTTGAAGTTTTAAGCTAAGAACTAAGGAGAAGAATAAAAACTTGTACAAGTTTGTGGAAGAAACTAAAAAAATAAAAACATTTCAAATTTTAAACACTGGGGAAAAGCTGAGCTACCACTTCTTGTGTATGAGTCCTGCTGTTCTTCATCAGTGCTTGTTACTCAGTAAGAGCTCATATGTCACTGGAATGTCAAAACGTTCATCACTGGCATCCAGCCAGCTTCTGTAGATTCTTGGGAACACTATTTTTAACCCCAACACAAGGCCCTTCCTTTGATTCCCCAGCAGCTGAAAAATAGCTTTCTAATGTACCTGGTAAATAGTTTTTCTATTTTAACTGTGGTTTTCCTTATGATTGTCATTGTATAGCTGACTTCTGGTAAGTATGCACTGCATTGTACCATGGCACTTACATATGTTTTTTCTTACTTTTTTGAACTAAAACTTAACAGGTACAAAAAATATATCCTTTTTTGCAACCCAGAAAAAAAAAAAAGATTGCTATTTAACTTTATAATAAATTGCCAAACTGTTGACAGAGTGGTTACATGACTATATACTTCCAGTAGCTGCATATAAATATTCTAGCTCCTTCACATCTCAGTAGCATTTGGCATCATGAATATTTTCCCTCAGATTATGGCTTACTGTCTTTTTTAAGATGTCTTTTGAAAAGCAGAAATTTGATTTTGATGAAATCCAATTACTCTTGTATTTTAGGACAGGGTGTACAGGGTCTCACTGTGTAGATTGGACTCACAGTGATCCTCCCAGCTTAACATTTTGCATATTCTAAGAAATCTTTGTTACAATCAAAGGTCATAAAATATTCTTTTGTTTAGATTCTTAAATTTTTAATTTTTACACTTAGGTCTGTCATCCATCTTGGAATTACTTTATATGAGTGAGGAATTTGAGGTTCATTTCTATCTTCTTTATGATAATCTGATGAAGAATTATTGGTCAAACAGTGGTTTTTTTCTTTCACATGTTTCTTTCAGTTTTGTAGAAAACCAGTTGGACTATTAAATGAGCTTATTTCTGAACTCTCTTGCTATTCCAGTTATCTATGTATCTCCTGATGTTAACAAATAATGCCAGTCTTTCAATTTTGTTCTTGAGATTGTTTTGGCAATTCTCTCTAGATCCTTTGCATGTGTATATAAATTTCAGCTTTTCAACTGTTAAAAAGCCTTTTGATTAAGAATACAATGTGGGCCAGTGAGATAACTCAGGAGACTAAGCACCTGCTTAGGCAAGCACAGGGACCCAGGTTCAATTCCCAGTTGAATATGCCACAGTGGTCACATCCCCTGGGTGCAGTGAGCTGGCCACTAAGACTAGGCATGATGCCTGTAATCCCAGTGCTGGGAAGGCTGTGAACAGGAGGATCGCTATGAGTCCAAGAGCTGTGAGACCTTGTATATTAAAAAAGAGAGAGAGAGAGAGAGAATAAGATTGCATTGTGTTTGTAAATCAATTGGGGAGATTACTATCTTGAACAACATTGAATCTTTCAGTCCCATTCATATTCAGTCATTTGTTCATTTTCTTTCATATGCATATACTTAATAGGTCATCTTTATTTTCTCTAACAATATTTTACACAGTTTTGTCTTTTATTAGGAACATATTTTAGAATTGTGTGGGTTTTGATGTTATTGTGAAAAGTTTATTTCATTTTCTAGTAATTTATTGAGAATATTTAAAACAAATTTTTATTTACTAAGTCTAGAATTGTTTTGAAAAAGAGCTTTTTCTGCAATTAATACCACTTTTCTGGTAATTAATACAATGAAATACATTGATTAATTCTTCTATTTGATTCTACCAAATTGTTGTTCATTTTGTTTTTCCATGTGTTCTTTTATAATACCTTTCCTCATGCTTAGCCAGGGGTCAATTATTTATTTTTAGTATGCTATTTTATTTCTACTTTTGTCTTTTATTTGATGCTGATGATGATTTTTGGTACCAGGAATCGAACTTAGGACCTTGCACTTGCCAGGCAGGTGCTTATGCCACTGAGCAGGGTCTTTTTTTCTTTCAATACCAGGATTCAGACATAGGTCCTTGAGCTTGCCAGCCAGGTACTTATGCCACTGAGCTATATCCCCAGCCTTACTTTTGACTTTAAATTGTTACATATTTTTCTTTTTTAAAATTTATTTAGTAAAAAAAAAATTATTTGGTATATAGTCTCAGAATCTCATTATGCAGCTCGGACTGTTAGTGATCCTCCTTGTGATTCACACCACAGTTTAGTATTTTGGAAGTTATATTAAAAATATTGAAACAAAGTATGTTTTATTAATACGGTGTATCTAAAATATCTCAATATAAAGGAATCATTACTGGGATGTTTTGTACTCTTTGGTACTGCAAAATTTGGTTTGCACTTATATTTGAAGTTTAGACTAGCCGCCATATTGCAGGTGTTAAATATTCATACTAGACAATTTAGCCCTACGGATTTCAAAAGTGTATTCTAAGTTTATAAGATTATCTGCATCTCATGTGCCACTTAAGACCTCTTTATTGTTATTTCAGAGTAGTGTGATAGCAAAAGATAGTAAGAATACCAGACTTTACAACCTTGTTTAGAAAGTGATATGAAACAAAATTTAGCCTTGTGTGGGAAAAAGTGTTTTAAATGCATTGCTACTATTAGAAATATATGTTTTTCTTTTTTTATTTTTTGGCGGAACTGGGGATTGACCTCAGGCCCTTGTGCTTGCCAGGGAAGCGCTTATTCCACTGAGCCATCTCCCCAATCCCTAGAAATAACTTTGTATTAAAATTTTAAAATGTATTGCCTATAATCCTAACACTCGGGGCTGAGGCAAAAGACATGAGAGTTTAAAGCCAGTGTAGGGTTTGTAAATTAGTTCAAAGCAAACCTGAGCTACATAGCATGACTTTGTCTCAAAAAACAATTCAAAAAAGTTTTGATCCTTTCTTCCAGATAAACTTGGTCCTACAGTGTTTGCTCCTGTTAAAATGGATCTTGTTGGAAATATTAAGGTTTGTATATTGGCTTGTCTCTATGAAAACTTGTAAAATAGAAAAAAAAAATTCAGTACTTTTGTGTTTAAGAATTTAAATCAAACAGTAAAACAGGTATTACAACTCTTCCCTCTCTTTCAGAGAGCAAGAACCTTTGTTCTTACATTGTGAATATTCAGTGGGATAACTCCAGCCTTTACTGTATGCTGGAGGCAAGCTCTTCATGGGATGGAATGTTTGTTTTAAAGAGGAAACTACCATTTCCTTTTCATGCCCAGAGAATGGATCAGATTATTATGTCAACACTGATTCTGTGCTTTTTTAGGTATAAACAGAGACAAGTTACATGTCTCCCAAAAATGTTAGAGAAAATAATTATCAATGGTTGGATTCACAATGTCTGGCTTCCAGGTATAGCTGAGAGGCTATCAGCAACATGGAGTCTCTCTGAGCCTCCTCCTTTCCAGTTAAGTTGTAAATATTACTTCCAACTTTTTTACTGTGGGTCTTTTCCTATATGTAGATTGAATGTCACTTTATTGAGACTATAGTAAACAGATCAGTCTCCTCCATCACTAGACACCACTCTTTGAGGAAACAAGGTAAAGAATTTCTGTATACATGCTCACTGCTTTCTAAAGGAATAGTTAGTTGCATGAAGTGTGCTCATTGTCTTTGTTGAATGTACTCCAAATGAAAAATGTCTGCTAAATTCAGCTGTAGGAAAGGCTCCAAAAATGTTTCAAAAACAATAGTTTAAAACCCTAAGATTAATATTTAATTTTAGCTTAAGCCTCAGAATTCTGAAGAAAGTTAATAGTCTTACTTTCATTTCTTAGAGTCCTTCTAGCCAAAGCTAAGTCTCTCAATACTAATACTTAGATTATGTTTTTAACTTAGATTATTTCCCTGTTTTTCCTCCAGAAAGTAAATCAGAAGTATATAACCAACAAGGAAGAGTTTACTACCCTCCAGAAGATAGTGCTGCATGAAGTGGAGGCGGATGTAGCTCAGGTTAGGAACTCAGCTACTGAAGCCCTCTTGTGGCTGAAGAGGTGAGGCAGTTGGTGGGGCAGCAGCTCAAATCCAGCAGAGTTGAAATGTTACCAGCAAAAAATGTTCTGTAGAGACTACTTCTCAAAGAACAATCTAACCAAATTATGTTGCCCTTTCTAGAAGGGCAACTTTTTTGTTTCTGTTTTGATTGTGTGTGTGTGTGTGTGTGTGTGTGTGTGTGTGTGTATGAAAGATCTTAAAGGATAATAAAGCTCATTCTGTTTAAGTCATTGTCTCTCATACTTTATTGGCATCAGAATTTCCTGAAGGGCTTGTTAAAAACACTGGACTTAAAAGTAGAATTTTTTTGTCTTCTTAAGTCTAAGGTAAGGCCCTGGAATTTATAATATCTAGTAAATCCCCAGTGATGCTATACCAGTCATGGGACCTCAGTTTGAAAGCCACTGCTTTAAGTATATTAGATGGGGTAAGAGAAAGGTGCAGAGCATCATACAGAGACATGACAGGAAGAAACTCAGAAAAGACTACTGTTTGATTTAGCCAGTTTATTGCTATGTCTGAGATGCTACTGAAAGAGTGTTGATATCTGCCATTTTTTATCCTCAGTTGATGTAAGGAAACCTTGAAAATATTTTTCTTTTTTTATTTCAGAGGTCTCAAATTTTTAAAGGGATTTTTGACAGAAGTGAAAAATGGTGAAAAAGATATCCAGACAGCCCTGAGTAAGTATTCTTTACATTTTGATAGATCAGTTGAGTAGTACTTGGAATAAAGACCCCTGAAGGCTGAAACAGGGTATAGGAAATTTCTACTTTTCAGTTTGATGTTATTTCTTATTTCATTGTTGTCAATTGTGTGCTTCCTGTATATTTTGTTTAAAAAGGTTTTATGAGCCAGGTGTGGTGGTGCATGTCTGTAATCCTAGCAGAAGAAGGCAGAGACAGGACTATCATTGCAAATTTGAAGCCAGCCTGGGCTACATAATGAGTTCAGGGTCAGGCTGGGCTACATAGCAAAACTGTCTGTCCAAAAAAAAGGGGGGGGGGGATTTATGAGACAGTGGCCTGGTAATCTAGTTACTTATTAAAAAATATAAATTGATGGAAAGTCATCCCTTAAACTTAATAGGAAGACATATTATCAAGAAGTTTTCTTACATGTTCAAATACAGTACAACCCTCAAATCAGTATTCAAAGAGAAGCTCACTTCAGAAGCCATAAAAGGAACTGGAGGTGAAAATCCTAGGGATTTGATCTGTAATGAGATCAAGAGTCAGTCATCATCCTGAACTCCTTATCTCTGTGTCCCATTTTTGTGTGATAGAGCCAAGATTTGGAGAAAGACCTTGGTGAAAGGAAATCACCCTGTACAGTATATCTAGCCTCTTAACAGCAGCATTGTAGGTGCTTTGTCAGCATTAGACAGATGTATGAACAGATGTATGCCTGCATCTATCAGATCTCATTTAAGAAAATACTAAAACTTGGAAACATCCTCACAGAGATCCTAGTGGAGTAGCTAAACTTTGATGTTGGTCTACAGGAAATTCTTCCAGCATAGGACTTGAGGTATGTGTGTGGGGAAGAATGAAATATACTATTTTGAAGCCCTGTATTACTATAATTTACATAGTTAGATGTTGAGTGGCCATGATTATGAACAACAAAATAAACTAATTAGATGTTTCTGGTTGGGAGGAGGGGCCAGTGATCTGTATGTCTTTTTTTTTTAAGTTTTACAGATAGATTCTGTCTCCTGTAGTCTTACTCTGGGCTGAATCGTGAGATATTCTGTTTCTATATGATTTCCCCAAGCTACCCTATCTAGAAATTGCTGGTGTGCCATAAAACAACCAGTGTGGACATTTCTGTAACATTTTGTGCATTTAGACAACTTAATCCTCACATCAGTCTTATCTTTATAGAAAAGGAATCAAAATTATGAAAGGCTAAAATACTTGCTTCAGAACTCTGTAGGGATCTGAGGCAGGACTTTACGACCCTTATCTCAAAACTCCATGTTTTCAGAGTCTTCAGTATCCCTGACCACCTTACACTTGTAATTCCTCATAAATCTGTGTATTTCAAATAGGTTCAATCATATTCTCCCCTGGTGTACTTTTAAATGCTAAAAGTGTATTCACTACCTCTACATATGCTCCCTAGTCATTATCTATGGAATGTTAAGGGGTATGGAATGAATGCTAGAACCATGGATCTGGAATGTTTCAGGGTATTCTGTCACTAACACCCCAGTGTTTAGACAAGTCACTTAGCTTCTCTGCTCCATTTTTTTAAATCTATAAAATCAGACTGGTAATAACTTTCTATAATAAAGTTATAAAGATTATATAAGTTAATGCATCTGAAAATAATTAGAAAAGCATTAGGCACATAATAAGCATTCAGGAGAGGTTTGCTCCTGTTACTGTTTATACTTTTATCATCATGAGCATCACTGCCATCACATGTGAGGTTGATAACCTGCCAAGAAATGGAGCTTATTTGTCCCAAATCAGAAATAGCAGGTAAATTTATAAAACTCAGCTCCCAAAACAGAAACTTGTCTTCAAACTAATTTCTTAATATGGAGATTTCATACTGGAAGGATGATATCACCTATAGGAAATACAGACTTGGGAATCAGGTCTGTGTGCCTATGCACTGCACAGGTTGCAAGCTGCTATGTCTGTGGAGAGGAGGAGGGCAATGCCAATCCCCTTTAGCCTGGATCTTGGGTAAAGTAGAACTAACTGCTCACCGAAAAAGGCTTTGACCATAGAAGTGGAACAGAAGTGGAGGATACATCCTTAGACCCTGCCCCCACCCTAGTGCTGTACCTTTTTTTTCCTTTAGCTGATACCTTTTATTTCATTTGGAGCTTGGACCCAGAAGATGTAAACTCAGAAGAAAGAAGAGAGTTTAACAGGCAGCTGTTTGGTGACTGAATTAATCATGGCTGATCTCAGCTCTTCCTTTCTTCCTTCCCCTGCAGCACTATTTTCAGTGCTGAAAAGGAGGCTGTGAATTTGATATTTTAATTCTGAAGTTCGTGTTCATTTCAAACATGTTTTTCTTGATTAAAATCATTTCTTTGATTGTAGTAATCTCTAACTTCCTGCTGCTCTTCATTGGAAGAGATGAAGTGTGCCTAGCCAATTTACCCTTCTTCCCCTCCAGACACAGGCAAAAGAAGCTCTGTGCAAACAAATGTAGTTTATTGAGACTTGTTTACAAAGACTCCATAGGCAAAGCTCCTCAATGTACATTTCTTGTGGGATAAGCTTTTCTTTTCTCATTTTAAAGTAACAGGCTTTATACTTGTAACCAGTATCTTGTCTGAAATGAGACAAGATATGTAGACAAAGCAGAGGGTGTGCGCTCTTCATATGCTATATACAGGCAAATTAGCATTTTTTTTCTTTCTCAAATTGAATTTGATTCACAGTGATAATAGCTACTATTAAAGAGTACCCAGTGTAATTTTTATACTAAGTTCCTGATAAACATTTAATCTTCCAAAAAAATTAAAAGAGGATAAGTACCTTCCTTCGGGCTTAAAAACCTAGATCTCTGGTTGTCACATTTGCCCCAGGATAGCATCTTAACATACTTGGGAACTTAGTAGAATGCCCCCTCTTTGGGCCTGCTGAATCAAAAACTCCATAGTGGAGCATGGCAGTGTTTTAACTAGTCATTCAGAGACATTTTGATTCATACTGAAGCTCGAGATCTACTCATCTACCAGTAGATCTAAGACATTGAAACTCACCTGCCACTTGACTACATCTTGATTACTTGGAGTTTTTTTCCCTTCTTGTAGCTGAGGGGTTATTAATAAGTAGAAGATTAGTCATAGCATCAGTTCATTTGGCCTCCTTTTCATCATAATTAGGTAGCTTTTCAGTAAAACATTGCTTTATAAATGAAGTAAATGCTCATAAAATTTTTATAGTCTTAGTGGCCTGCAAGATGGATGATATTCCTAAATAATACATTGGAGGCAAGCATGGTATTGTATGCCTGTAATCCCAGGACTCAGAAGGCTGAAGCAGGAGAATCACTGGTTTTGAAGCTAACTTGGGCTACATAATGAGTTCAAGACCAATACAGACTACATAGCAAGACCCTATCTCAAAAGAAGGAAATCACATTGGAATGAATTATTTCTATTAGTTTTCCAGAAAATGTATTTATCATTGTATTGCTTCATATAACCTGGAAGACCTCCCAATATGGAAGGAGGCCTGACATTTCAAACTGTAACCCCCCTTGTTTTTTACCTGAACCATGAATTAGGTTCTTCATAATAAGAATCAGAATGTAACATTTTGATTAGTCTGATACCAACAGTTATTGTGTACCCTTAGCATCCTCTGTCACACAGTAAGAGTCATTTGAAGGAAAGAGTTGAGTCCTCAAGGCAGATATATTAATAGTCTGCCCTAGGAATGAACCCCTCTGTTTGCAGATGCCACATCAAAAAGGTTTGAGGAAGCACCCTTGTAAGTAGAAGGAAGAAAAGTTGCTCTGGCATTTCACGCACCATTGTACTATGCTATGTGCTCTGTCCTGTTCTTTCAGCAGGCTAGCATATTACTGCATCTCTCACTTCAGAATGATTCCATAAATGTCAAGGAAAGATTAACCCTATGATCATCTCTGGCACAGAATAGAAAAAAACTTAAAGGATGCCCAGTCATGTATTAATGTAAAAGACTTTCAGAGACAAGGAGAACTAAGCAAAAGAACTCATGCTTGCATATTTAATATCAAATCTTGACTACTTGTTCAGAAAATACTGTGGGACATGAAACTTAAATAATGCCCTCTACAGAGCCATTTACAGCATGTGTCTGCACTGCTGTTAGGATTGGCTAACAACAAAATTTTCCTCATGATAGTGTGTGTGTGTGTGTGTGTGTGTGTATGTTTAAAGAGTTGTACGCTTTCATGAGCAGAATTAGGTGTTAATTCTGTAGGAAATAGCTGGCAAGAATACATTTTTCATTTTCATTATTGTTTGACAAAGAGTAAGTGGTAGTTTGTACCAAAATGGTTTTGAGGTGATACCCAGATTCCCGAGTTCTTACTGCTTGTTAGCTTTATAACCTTAGGCAAATCACTGGTCTTCATTTGTAAAAGGTAGAGAATCAGACAAAGTGATTGCCAAGTGTTTCTAGTAGGAGGTTTTGATTCATTCTCTGGGGAACTGACATGTTTCAAAGAATTGGGGAAGAAGTGGCATTTTATGTCTTTCAGAGGCCAAAAATATTCTCAGATTATAGGATGTGCATTATGATAATGGGTATTATTGTAAAGATTAATATATTTCATTATCTAGTTTTTTCTAGATAACCAAAATAGGTCAAGCTTAGACTTCATCTTATTTTAATGCAGCCTAATGTGGCAGAGATATTTGTAGCACTAGAAGTCAGCTAAGAATTTTTGCCATTTTAAATAGGTTTTAGTTCATTTGTTGATTATAAATTTCAGCAGTTGACTTCCTATAAATTCCCTATAACAGTTCCAAGTTAGAATGATACTTTTTCTGTTTTTTGGTGATTGTTTTTTTGGGGGGAGGGCATTGAGACAGAGTCTAGCTATACAGTTCAGACTGGCCCTAAATTCACTATGTAGTCCAGGCTGGCCCTGAACCCATGACAATCCTCCTACATCAGCCTTCTGAGTGCTTAGATTACAGGTGTGCACCATTACACCTGGCCTACTTTTTAATGCATTCTATGGATAGCAATTTTTTTTGTTCTGTATAAAAGAGTATTTCCCTGGAATGCCCACTGGTTAAGCCTGAGAGAAATGATATGAGCAGTGATGGTGAACCAGTGGCACATATTCTACAGCATAGTGTTACTGAAAGCTTTAAAACATTTGACATCGCTGGACTATAGGTTTCTTCAGTTCTTCCTGTTTTTAGTATTTTTCATATTTTCTGTAATGGTCATGCATTATTTGTGAAATCAGGAAAAAAATGTTACATTTTTAAGAAGTGCCACTATGCTATTGAAGTTCAGAATCTGTGACATGCTGGGTAAAGTTCCTCAATTTGGCTCTAGCTCCCTCCCTACCCAGGCATGGTTAATTGCTCACTAATGGCCCAGCATACCATGACGTACTTATTCAGGTCCATTGTGCTTCTGCCTGTGGCTTCCCACTCACTGACTTTCTCTCCACAGACATTAGGTCTTTAAATTCTTTCTGTCTACCATATCAGGCATGCACCACCACACCCAGTCTGTCATTGTCTTAATGGGCCCCCAGGGTGATACCTACACAGCACGCTGGGATTAAACCCCAGTCCCTGCACCTGCCTAAGCAGGTGGTTTAGTCT